>JBBPBS010001130.1:2580637-2649675 GCA_037974835.1 Cicer judaicum
TTTTATTGTATAAAATATTACTAAAAAAATGGATTGACATAAATTGAAAGAAATTATAAATGGATTGACATTAATGAGTAATTCAATTTTTAACGTATAAAATCATTACTCATCATAAGTGGAATAATATAATTGCCCATAAAAGGAGGATATTTATGAATGATTAGGTGGTTTTTTTTTCATTGAATTTAATAACTAATAATACCATTGGTAAATGACTAATAATATTATAACATAATTTATAAATTTATTATAAAAAATTTGATAATAATATAAATTATAAATTATTATTAAATTGTAAAATAATTTACAAATTATAAATTTTTTATAAATAATTGTAAAATAATTATATAATTTATAAATTTAATATAAAATAATATTTGTTAGTCATATGCTCGTTTTTGATATTATTGACAAACATACATCATTAAATAAATCTGACATTGTAAACTGAGAAAAATTTCAGGAACAACAACTCAACCCTACAAACTTGAGACAATTGCTTGGAACTTAAGAAATCAACAAAAGCTTGAAGATTCACAAGCAAATCGATTAGTAAAATCGATTATGTAACAGGGTTGGATGAAATTATGCAGTCTGGGATTAAGCAATCGATTGACAACATCGATTTGCACATTCTCTGGAAGTCAAGTATGATATCAATAGATTACATAAATCGATTGGTACATTTATTAGAAAATGAATTGTGCAAGTCAGAGAGCCAGTTAGTCTTAAATCGATTAGGCAAATCGATTGGTTAATTCACCAGGACTGAACTGATTGCTTACATCAATTAGACAAATCGATTGGTATATTTACTGAAATTAAAATGTGCAAGTCCGTAGCCTGCCTTGCAGTCTAATTGATTTGGCAAATCGATTGAGCCAATCACATTTGTATTTTTAATTGCTATATCGATTGGCATAATCGATTTCGAATGTCACAGAGCCAAACCAATAATGAGCAAATCGATTAGACAAATCGATTTACCCAAATTAACTTCAAAATGAATTTGGTCTGGGACATAAGCAATCGATTAGCACAATCCACTAACATACTTCTGTTGAAATACGTTTGGCATCAATCGACATGGTAAATCGATTGAATGAACCAAACAATATAATGTGCTTCAGACTTAAAATCCATAGTTGACTAGACACATCGATTATGTAGTTTTAAATCAACTCTGTAACTTGTCAAATCGATTGGGCAAATCGATTAATGAAAATCATTGTGTCTCTGGAACCAGTGAAATCGATTGACCAAATCGATTGGTACAAAAGTTTTTAGAAACAGAGATGGATTAAGGATAATGTACATGTTTAAATCGATTGAGTACATCGAATGTTTTGATCTCGTTGTTGGCACAAAACACCACAAATCGATTATGCACATCGATTCAAATATGAACATTCATCCAAGTCTGAAGAACTCAGGTAAACTAATCGATTAGGTAAATCGATTAGTATATGCAGTTTCAAGATTCAAGAAAAACAAGATTCGCGAAATCGATTGCACCAATCGATTAGTATGTTTTATAACTTTAAGGAATCGATTGGCCAAATCGATTTATATGTTGTTTTTCCAGAGACTATATAAATTGCATTCACTCTATTCTTCTCATAACTTGTGAATAATATTTTTGATAATACACCTTCACAACATACACAATATACTACTAATCCTTTCTCAACTGATATTACTTTGAATATCTTTTTCAGCCTTGAACAATCAACATTGGTGATCAAAAAGGATTGAAAAAGATAAAATTGAGAAAGATAGCTTTGAGAAGAATCAAGATCAAGAACTTTGTATATTTGATCTATTTCAAATTCTGTAATTCAAATTCTGTAACCAAATTACTTTGAGAAGATCTAGTTACAACTGGTGGTGATCTTCGAGGTTGAGGGCTGTCAACAAGAAGACACTTGACTGTATTCTTGGTAGAGTTTATGGGATTTAAACATGGGAATTCAGGGAAGGAAAGATAGAACAGGGAGAATAGTTTAAGATTGAGGCGACGCGCTGTGTAACATCTGTAAACTGATTCTAAGAAGTTCTATTCGAAAGGCTAAGATCAGGTTTGATCTTAGGACTGGATGTAAGCCGTCACAAAGCGGCTGAACCAGTATAAATATCTGCGTACACTTTTCTTTCCCTTATCTCGTTTAAATTTATGCAATTATTGTGTTCTTGATATTGATTGAATGCATGTTAAAGATTCTTTGATAAACATCTTTGCATGACTAAGTGTCTTGACATGGTTGTATGAAAATCAATATCTTAAATGCTAATTGTTTTTGATGCATTTCTCCATATAATCAATAACTAATATTGTTTGACATTCATTAGAATTG
Organism: Cicer judaicum; assembly: GCA_037974835.1. Taxonomy (NCBI): domain Eukaryota; kingdom Viridiplantae; phylum Streptophyta; class Magnoliopsida; order Fabales; family Fabaceae; genus Cicer; species Cicer judaicum. Next base: position 2,582,995 of record JBBPBS010001130.1, read on the forward strand.
ATTATGAGGGACCTTTAGTAATCTTGTGTTTTGTAAATTTACAATTTATGAAACTGCTGCGCATATTGTTAGAATATAAATCTTTTTGCATATATTTCCGTAAAACTGAAGTCATAATTACCATCAATTGGTATCAGAGCCTACTTTTGTAAGAGTATATCTCATCAAAAGATCATGGCCTCTGATTTCCTAGGAGAGGGTTCGTCGTTAGCAAGGCCCCCTGCCTTTAACGGTGCTGCATACATGTATTGGAAACAACGCATGCTAATTTTTCTTGAAGCTACTGGTATTGACATTCTTGATGCTGTAGAGAATGGACCTTTTGTGTCAACCATAGCAGGTACTGGTGAATCAGCAATCCTAAAGCCTAAAAGTGACTGGTCTGAGGATGACAAAAAGAAAGTTGGGTACAACGCCAAAGCCAAAAACATTATAACTGCAGCCTTGAGTCATGATGAATTCTTCAGAGTCTCAAACTGCAAGACAGCAAAACAAATGTGGGATACACTTCAGCAGACGCATGAAGGAACCACAGACATAAAGAGAGCTCGGATAAATACTCTCATGCATGAGTATGAATTATTTAACATGAAGAAAGAAGAATCAGTCAACGACATGCAGACCCGGTTTACACACATAGTCAACAACCTGAATGTCTTAGGCAAAGAGATTGATAATGATCAGCAAATTGGTAAGGTAATGAGGTGTCTTACCAGGGAATGGCAACCAAAAATCATTGCCATTGCTGAATCAAAGGACTTAGGAAGCATGAAAATAGCTACCTTGTTTGGAAAACTGAGGGAGCATGAAATGGAACTACATAGACTCAATGAAGCTGAACAAGTTGACAGAAAACGTAAAGGATTGTCATTGAAAGCCCAAACACATCAGTCTAAATCTGAACATGAGAGCAGCTCAGATGAATCAAGCAGTGAGGATGATGAAGAACCTGAACTTGGATTACTTGTCAAGAAGTTTAAGAAATTTCTGAAAAAGAATGATAGTAAATTCAGAAAACAACCCAACTCAAAGAACAATGACAATAAAACAATCACATGCTATGAATATGGAAAAACTGGTCATATAAAGGTTGATTGTTACAAGCTGCAGAACAAAAATAGAAATTCCAAAACTAAAGGCAAGGAACCAGCTCAGAAAAATAGAAAAGCATACATTGCGTGGAATGACAATGAAGAATCCTCCACATCTTCAGAAACTGAAGAAGAAAATCTGTGCCTCATGGCTAACACGGATTCTGAATCAGAAAGTGAGGTAAGTTCTCAATATAATCCTTCCTTTGATGAACTGCAAGATGCATTTAATGAACTGCATGCTGAATATGTTAAATCTGTTAAGTAGTTAGTTAGCACAAAGAAAATGCTTGAACAACAGTGCATGTTGCATGATCAAATGAAAACTGATTATAGGAAGATTGAAGACTTATGTGAACAATTAAAAAGAGACTCACATGATAAATCTGCCAAATGCATTGATCTTGAGAATTTTGTTGCATTATTGAAGTCTAATTTATTGAAATTCTCTAGTAGCAAGGATAAACTGAATGATATTCTAAGCAACCAGAGAAATGTCAATATAAAATCTGGACTTGGTTTTAACAAGAATATGCATGCTAATCAGAATAGAACTAAACATGGCATAGGATATGGTAATGTTAAGCATCACCAGAAATTTGTTAAGTCTATTCACATGCATAATGTCTTTGTCAAACCAAAACAGTATGTATCCTCTGCTATCACTTGTCACTTTTGTTGTAGAAAAGGACACTATGTTTACAATTGCAAATATAAAAGACTTGCTAACAGATGATATAAACAGATTTGGAAGATTAAGACACAAGATGTTGAAACTCACCCCCCAGGACCCAATTTAAATTGGGGACCTAAATTGAGATTCTAATTTTATTGCAGGTATGCTTGAGATCCACGAAACATCAATGGTATCTTGACAGTGGATGCTCAAAGCATATGACAGGGGACAAGTCAATGTTTATGTCCCTAAATCTAAAAGACAGTGGATTTGTAAAGTACGGTGATAATAACAAGGGCAAGATCTGCGGTGAAGGTAACATTGACAGCGAATCAACTGCTATAATTAAAAATGTCTTATACGTGGAAGGGCTGAAACACAACCTTCTAAGTATAAGTCAGCTGTGTGACAACGGTTTTCAAGTAAGCTTTTCACCACTCTCTTGCACAATTGAGAACAAAACTAATAAAAGCATGAAATTGGTAGGTGATAGAGTTAACAATATTTACATGCTAGATTTAACTGATGTACCTACTGATTCTGTTTGTTGCTTATTATCAAATGCTGATGAAACATGGTTATGGCATAAACGTATTGCACACATTCATATTGATCATTTGAATAGACTTGTTAGCAAACAACTAGTCATAGGACTCCCTGACAAGGAGTTTACTAAGGATAGGTTATGTGCTGCTTGTGAACAAAGTAAACTTGTCAAAACCTCTTTTCCCCCAATAGACATGGTCAAAACCAATAGGGTTTTACAGCTGCTTCATATGGATCTCTTTGGTCCTTCTCAAGTGAGAAGTTTTGGTGGCAATCTGTATGGTTTCGTGCTAATTGATGATTATTCTAGATTCACATGGACCTTCTTTCTGACTCATAAAAGTGAAGCTTTTTCTGTTTTTAAAAAGTTTGCAAATTTGGTACAAAATAAAACAAGTCAGAAAATAATGTCCATCAAAAGCGATCATGGAGGTGAATTCCAAAATGATGCTTTTGATACTTATTGTGAACAGAATGGTATTCATCACATGTACTCAGCCCCTAGGACACCACAACAAAATGGTGTAGTTGAAAGGAAAAATAGGTATTTGGAGGAATTAGCTAGGACCATGCTTAAGGACTCCAAAGTACCTAAATTTTTCTGGGCTGATGCAGTTAGCACTGCCACACATGTTGTCAACAGGGTCTTGATTAGACCAATCCTTAGGAAAACTCCATATGAGTTATATAAGGGTAGAAAGCCAAATATTTCTTACTTTAGAGTTTTTGGTTGTAAGTGCTTTGTTTTGAACAATGGTAAGGAACACCTGGGTAAGTTTGATCCTAAGGAAGATGAGGGTATCTTTCTAGGTTATTCCCAAACTAGCAAAGCCTACAGAATCTACAACAAAAAAACAAAGACCATAGAAGAGTCAGTTCATGTAAAGTTTGATGAATTTTTTAAAGAAAACTTGAACAAAACTCCTTCTATAGTTGATGCATCTTTGGATGATAGTGTAGAATCTGAACCTTTAGAACCAGAGGTAGCTGCACCCCCAACCAATAGTGACTGTGTTGAACCTATTAGAGTAGATGAGTTACCTAAGGAGTGGAAGTTCAATAGAAACCATCCCATAGATAACATCATAGGGGACATCTCTAGAGGAGTGGCAACCAGGAGAAACCTTAGTCATTTTTGTAACCTTACAGCTTTTGTATCTCAGATTGAACCTAAGAACATTAAGGAAGCCTTACTAGATAGTGAGTGGATACTTGCTATGCAAGAGGAGTTGAACCAATTTGAGAGAAACCAAGTTTGGATTCTAGTACCTAAACCAGATAATAAGCACATCATAGGAACAAGATGGGTGTTTAGAAACAAACTAGATGAGAATGGTGTGATCACTAGAAACAAAGCTAGATTAGTGGCCAAGAGTTACAATCAGGAAGAAGGGATAGATTTTGATGAAACATATGCCCCTGTAGCTAGGTTAGAAGCCATTAGAATCCTGCTGGCTTTTGCGTGTATCATGGACTTCAAACTCTATCAAATGGATGTGAAAAGTGCCTTTCTCAATGGTGACATCCAAGAGGAAGTGTTTGTTAGCCAAACACCTGGTTTTGAAAATCCTGATTTTCCTAATCATGTGTACAAGCTAACAAAGGCCCTCTATGGATTGAAACAAGCTCCTAGAGCTTGGTATGAGAAGCTGAGCACTTTCCTCATTCAACAAAACTTTGTAAGAGGCAATGTTGACAAAACCCTTTTTATAAAGACTAATCAAAGCAAGCTTGGTATTTTCATTAGCCAAACAAAATATTGCAATGATTTAATAAAGAAGTTTTGCTTTGATAAGTACAAATCCATTGATACACCAATGAGCTCAGCTAGTAACCTAGACAGGGATGAGATGGGAAAACCAGTAGATATTTCCAAGTATAGGAGCATGATAGGATCTTTATTGTACCTTACTGCAAGCAGGCCTGACATTATGTTTAGTGTCTGCTTGTGTGCTAGGTTTCAGGAATCTCATCTTAGTGCAGTTAAGAGGATTTTCCGATACCTTATAGGAACTAGGAATCTCGGCTTATGGTACCCTAGAGGTTCTACTTGTTCATTGGTTGGTTTTTCAGACTCAGATTATGCTGGATGTAAGTTGGACAGGAAGAGTACCTCAGGTACTTGTCACTTACATGGAAATTCTCTTGTATCGTGGTTTAGCAAGAAGCAAACAAGTATTGCACTTTCTACTACCGAAGCAGAATACATAGCAGCCGGGAGCTGTTGTGCTCAGATTCTTTGGATGAAACAACACTTATTGGACTTCGGTGTGGACTTAGGAACTGTGCCTATCATGTGTGATAACACAAGTGCTATATGTATCTCTAAGAATCCAGTGATGCACTCTAGAACCAAGCATATCGAAATTCGGCATCACTTCATTAGAGATCAATTTCAATATGGGAATATCAAGTTAGAATATGTCAATACAACTGAGCAGTTAGCAGACATATTCACCAAAGCTTTGCCAAAGGACAACTTCCATTACATCAGGATGAAACTGGGCATAATCGATCCTAGTGAGATCTGAATTATGTGCCAAATCGACTGGTTACATCGAATACCCTATGTTACACAGGAAAATGTATTTGTCTCAGTTTGAACACTCGAAATCGATTTGGGAAATCGATTGTGTCAATTATGTTTGAAATCTCCAGTGAAAGGAATCGATTTGGATAATCGATGTTGATACAAGTTACTTTCTGGACTGATATGACAGATAAATGAACAACCTCGAAATCGATTTACAGTTGATGAATCAATTTGGGAAATCGATTATTACATGTGGTTTGAGATTTTCATTTGACAAATCGATTTGGGGAATCGATGCTGAGATGAGTGCCTATCTGAACTGTTATTTAGAGTTTCTAGAATGATTCGAAATCGATTTGGGAAATCGATTTGGTAACTACTAATCGATTAGGGAAATCGATTAAAAATATTACCGTTGGAGTATTTTTACTAGCCGTTATGTCACTTATTACATTACCCTTTTACCTTCCCCAATAATGGTAGGATAAATCGATTGGCCCAATCGATTTGCACTTCAGTGAGTATAAAAACAACAGTGATCAATCGATTTTCAGCACAGTTCACCTACACAAAATCGATTTTCACTCAAAAGTTCTTGCATCTGCTTCAATTCTCACTACTCTTCATCACTTCTTTCGTCACTACTCTCTAAAACTTTCTACATACAACAATGGCTAGTGTAAAACAGACCCAACCAAGAACTCCATCACCATCACAATCATCATCGTCAAGTGGGAGAACTCCATCACCTCCCCCAACTCTGTCTAAAGGGTTCCAATCCCAACTCACAAAATTCTAGCCAAACACAAAGGCAAGAGTATTGCTACTAATCAAGGGAAGACTAACAAGAGGAAAGAGCCACCAACAGAGAAACTTCTTGCTGATGCAATGAAGGAAATTGCTAGCAAGAAGAAGAAGAAGAAGAAGAAGAGCACTTCCTCTACTCCACAGAAGAAAGCTCCAACTAAAGCCAAACCTGTAGAAGTTTCTGAACTGCCTCCTGCTTTTCTTAAACGGAAAATACATGAAGCACGCTACATGGACTTCGCTTACTTCGATGAAGACGAGTTCACATTTCAGGATCATCTACGTTTTCACGATTTAGAAGCGTTTCTCTCCTGCTCACTCGACTCGTATCCGAATTTGATTAGAGCCTTTTATTCATCATTTAAAATGAGTGAAGTTGGATTTAAAGCAATAGTAAAAGGGAAGAAGATTTCCATGACTTTTGAGGAGTTCTCGAGTCTCTCGAGACTGCCTTATCATGGAAACTCAGTGGACGGATGCTCCGAAGTCGACGCTGCTGATGAAGGCTGGGAAGCATCTCTAGATCGTCATACAGTAGTGCAGGACCTGATGGTTGAGAGTTTTGCTGAATCAGTAGCATTACCAATTGGCCAAATGAAGGTTCAACAAAGGATGCTGATGTACGCTCTAACCCGGATGCTTGTTCCAAGATCCGGAAACCATGCTATTGTCCAACGATTGGATATTGTGTTGCTGTGGGGATTGTGCAAAGAGCTCAAGATGATCTGGGCATGGATTGTCCTCAGACACATGTTGGAAGCTGCACAAGGGAAGCTGGTACTCCCATACCACCAGCTGATTACAAAGATTCTGGAGCACTTCAAAATTTCATTCAAGGGTGAAGAATCGACCAAGACTATCCTTTCGTTTGGTGAATCTATTGTGAACCAGATGCAGCTGCGCAAAGTGAATGGCGTTTGGATGCGACCTCAGGCAAGTGCTGAACAAACCCAGCAGAGTGCTGGACCACCAGCTGCTGAGTCTGTTCCAGCCAGCTCTGATGTGCTTGCCAAACTGCTTGAGTTAATGGAAGCGCAGGATTCTCACAACACCAGAATGGAGGATGCTTTGCAGAAGCTTCAGTCTGACTTAACACTGATTGCATAGGATGTGGTAGCAATCCAGGAACATCTAGGCATTAAGTTGTCTTTCAGTGATGTTGCTGAGATTGGAACACAGGCAACTGAAGAACCAACTTCAACACACGCAGAGGTTGCTGAAACTCATGTTGAGGAGACACCTGCTGAGGGTAATACAACGGTCTCAGCCTCTTCCCCAGATAATAATGAGGACCATCACACCTTAGATGTTTAGGATTTTAGTTTTTCTTATGTTGTTCTATTTTGATATTGTATTTCTGCTCTTTCTTTGTAATTGTATAGCTGATGAATGAATGAATATATTTAGCTGATTTTATGATCATATCGTTTGTTGCATTTCATTTGTAGTGCGTGCCATAATCTGTTTCTGTTTCTCATCTTTTTACATTTGTTTTACAAACTGCTCCTGTTGCTAATCTATTCCAGTTTCAGTTTAGCTAGCAACTCCGGGGGAGCTTAGTTATGAGTTTTTCTCTCCTTTACCTCTTTTTGACTTAACTGACAAAGGGGGAGAAAAATTTAAACTTGTAAATTGTACTAACTCAGTATGCCGTGCTACTTATGTTACTAACTCAGTATGCCGTGCTACATATGTTAAATTCTGATAATTATGCTATACTATACTTATGCTCTAATACTTGTTAAGCTTGATAGTATGTTCTGATAATAACTCTGATACATACATTGTGTGCCATTTACTCTGATATGTAATCACTTTCAAATTACTCTAATACGTTTTTCAGTTGGTTTAGCTCTAACCCTAATTTCACTATATGAAAAGCATGGATACTCAGATTTAGGGGGAGCTTCACTAGACTGTCGTTATTACAATGTGTTCCTTTGAAATATTTCCCAAGTTAAAATTGCATGTTTGTCACTTAAATCAAAAAGGGGGAGATTGTTAGTCATATGCTCGTTTTTGATATTATTGACAAACATACATCATTAAATAAATCTGACATTGTAAACTGAGAAAAATTTCAAGAACAACAACTCAACCCTACAAACTTGAGACAATTGCTTGGAACTTAAGAAATCAACAAAAGCTTGAAGATTCACAAGCAAATCGATTAGTAAAATCGATTCTGTAACAGGGTTGGATGAAATTATGTAGTCTGGGATTAAGCAATCGATTGGCAACATCGATTTGCACATTCTCTGGAAGTCAAGTATGATATCAATCGATTACACAAATCGATTGGTACATTTATTAGAAAATGAATTGTGCAAGTCAGAGAGCCAGTTAGTCTTAAATCGATTAGGCAAATCAATTGGTTAATTCACCAAGATTGAACTGATTGCTTACATCGATTTGCAATCTAATCGATTTAAAATGTGCAAGTCAGTAGCCTGCCTTGCAATCTAACTTATGAACCAATCGATTAGTATATGCAGTTTCAAGATTCAAGAAAAACAAGATTCGCGAAATCGATTGCACCAATCGATTAGTATGTTTTATAACTTTAAGGAATCGATTGGCCAAATCGATTTATATGTTGTTTTTCCAGAGACTATATAAATTGCATTCACTCTATTCTTCTCATAACTTGTGAATAATATTTTTGATAATACACCTTCACAACATACACAATATACTACTAATCCTTTGTCAACTGATATTACGTTGATTATCTTTTTCAGCCTTGAACAATCTACATTGGTGATAAAAAAGGATTGAAAAAGACAAAATTGAGAAAGATAGCTTTGAGAAGAATGAAGATCAAGAACTTTGTATATTTGATCTATTTCAATTTCAATAATTCAAATTCTGTAACCAAATTACTTTGAGAAAATCCAGTTACAACTGGTGGTGATCTTCGAGGTTGAGGACTGTCAACAAGAAGACACTTGACTGTATTCTTGGTAGAGTTTATGGGATTTAAACTCGGGAATTCAAGGAAGGAAAGATAGAACAGGGAGAATAGTATAAGATAGAGGCGAGGCGCTGTGTAAAATCTGTTAACTGATTCTAAGAAGTTATATTCGAAAGGCTAAGATCGGGTTTGATCTTAGGACTGGATGTAAGCCGTCACAAAGCGGCTGAACCAGTATAAATATCTGCGTACACTTTTCTTTCCCTTATCTCGTTTAAATTTCTGCAATTATTGTGTTCTTGATATTGATTGAATGCATGTTAAAGATTCCGTGATAAACATCTTTGCATGACTAAGTGTCTTGACATGGTTGTATGAAAATCAATATCTTAAATGCTAATTGTTTTTTATGCATTTCTCCATATAATCAATAACTGATATTGTTTGACATTCATTAGAATTGATTATTAGGGATCTTCCGTAATCTTGTGTTTTGTAAATTTACAATTTATGAAACTGCTGCGCATATTGTTAGAATATAAATCTTTTTGCATATATTTCCGTAAAACTGAGGTCATAATTACCATCAATATTGTCAAATAGATTTTGGAGGTATTAAAGAAATTGTAGAAGAAATACGAGAAATATGGATTAAAGAGATTAAAGAAGTTGGTGTTGGAGGAGGGCATACTCTCAAGATTGAGAGCTATACATCAGCTTTTTTGCTGATGTAGAAGAAATATGATGAGGTGGCAAAATATAATGAAGTGACATCGGAAGTCTGTTTTAAATATATACAATAGATTTTATTAATCTAAATTTTACAATTCAATCATTATTGGTGGCACGATTCGTAGGACAATATCAAGAATCCAATGGATACATGTATAAGCAATTGTACCTGAAATTTTAATCTAAATGAATCCATATGTTCTCTCTGCTTAATATTTCCAATAGTTCATTCCATAAACCTTTGGCATTACCAATTATACAACATTGAGTAGAATTTCAGCATTGAGGATTCTATTCATCCAATAGATTACCATGATATCGAACATTTCCCATGCTACAAAACATGAATCATCGTCATCATTAGGAATAAATAAATTTCCATTGATGAACCTTAATTTTTATTTTTATTTTGAGATATGTAATTTGTTAGAGAGCTATAAACATTTCAATGCTGATGTTAATTGACTTAACGTTTTTGTACGATAAAATTATAAAATTGTTTTGAAGGGAATAATTTGAAGAATAGACATAGCAAATGAGATACATCTAATTTGAATGCTATTCTGGAAGAATTTTATGGTAGCATCAGCCCAAGTTCTTCTAATACTTCAAATGGATTGAATATTCATTGTTTATTTTTTTAACAGGCCAAAAAAAGATATTTCATTATCCACGGCACAACAAATGCCATAAATGTCATAAGAAGTAAATACAAGGCAATTAAGCATATCAAGTCATGCTCTAGAATTACATCAATTTCATATACCCAATTTTTTATTACCTATATAATAAGTGAAAAGCCCTTTGCTCGTATTAACTAAGAATAAAAAATATCAAGTAACTCCTTTTCTACATAGAGTATCTCTTGTCTGAATTTATTAGAACTAATGTTCTCTCTTAAGCATTTCATGTTTTAGTTAAAAGTTGGTTATTTAGTCTAGTTTCTGTTTGTTATCATGTTACATCAGTTAGTTAGAATTGTATTTCATTAGTTTCTTTTGTAATTTGTATATAAGTCAATAGATGGGAATACTCATTTAAAGAGTTGTACAATGAGTAATTCACATTCAATAAAATTGATTTATACAATTCAAAATACATGAATTAAAAGTTGTGCAATCTATAATATGGTATTAGAAGTTTTTCTTTCTTATTGAATGTGAATTACTCATTGTATAACTCTTGAAAAAGGCTCCAAGCTCGTATGGATCATGTTACTGCCCTCGTCTCCGATCAGCCTGAGGAAGGCATTTATATAAGTTTATCTTGGTTTGAACACATTTCTTTTAATTTTTTTTTTTTTCTCACTCTCCTTTTGTTGGTGCTTGAATTATGGATCAAGTGCCACATCTCATATATTGCAACCAACTTGAATCAATTTTCCTCATATGTTTCTTCATCTTACACTTTTGCTACTCTTCCCAACAAAGCACAAGGTAGGGTTCATGTTATTGGTTGTGTTAACCCGAACTCTCAACTTCAACTCCTACACGTTCTTTATATTCCATAATTTACTATCAAAATTCTATTAGTTTGTTCTTCGGCTATATATTCCAAATTTTTCTAACTTTATGTTATTCTTAGTTTGTTATTCAGGAGCCTCTACATTAGAAGATGGTTCGCAAGGGTAACATATTTCAAGTATTATAGCTCTATGGTAATGGCTTTACAGTGGACACCTTAGCCATTGTATTTGCCCGTGATAAAAGCTTGTCAATGGTTACTTTACAATCTTTTTCAAATTTTGGTAATAAATTTCCAACTAATGCTATTTAAAATTATTGTTCTATTAGACATAATCCTAGCCAATTTTGACATTCTCGTTTAGGATATTTATCTGATAATGTTTAGGATATTTATCTGATAATGTACTTAGAATTGTTGGAAATAAAATACATTTTGATGTTTCATTTTATTATTCTTCTCACTTTTGGAGCATTTGCCCTTTGAAAAAATTCCACAGACTTTCTTTTAAGTCTTTGAACCTATTTTATGATGATTTCTTTGATATGATTCATTTTGACATATAGGGCTCTTTTGATTTTACTACTTATGAAAATAAGTCTTATTTTTTATGGCCATTGATAAGATTAAAAAAATTACTTCGTTGAAAACTCAGTTTGGTAAACATATAAATTTTATGTGAATTGATAATGCAAAGGAATTGGATTTAACTAGTTGTCTGTAGGAACTGGGTACTTTGCACCAATTTTCATCTCCTCAACAAAACTCAGTTTTTAAGAGAAACCATCACCACCTGTCGAATGTAGCCAAAAAGTACTTCCTTTTCAATCGTTGAATACAAGACTATCCATATTTTTTGATGAAGACGAAGACCAATTAAAATGATCAAGCTGCAAGTTCAAAGATGTTAAGAGAATTCAAAATCAAGTCAACCATTGTCAATGAGCTAAAAGACTTATATTTTAAGGTACATGATGCCATATAATATTATTATATTTCAAATGCACACGAGGACCTTGATTACTTCATCTAAACTCTAGCATAAGCATTAAAATAATTTTCAAAGTGTCAAACTACAGGAACAATGTTTGAAAATCAACTTTTTGACAAAAGTTAAGGTTGTATTCGACTACATAGATGTGTAATTGGATACATATGAAGTCAATAGCAAAAACTACACATATGTGTTTGACTATGGCTTGTTGTAGCCGAATACAAACTCAAGTCAGTAGCAAAAATTGCACATATGTATTCGACTACAGGAGGTTGTAGTCGAATACAAATATCAAGTCAGTAGCTAAAACTACATTTTTGTATTTGACTACATCATGTTGTAGCCGAATACAAAATGAAGTCAGTGGCAAAATTCAGTCATCTGTATTCGACTTCAAGGATTTGTATTCGAATACAAGCTTGAAATATTGAAATAAATCTAAACGTTACATAAGTGTATTCCAATACACTCAGGATGTAGTCGAATACAACTATAAAGCAATACAATTTTTCAGTTCTGATTCAATCTGAATCATTAAATATGTTCATTAAACTTCTGAGAACGATTGTCAGTTATCTGAAGTGATGTCTTAGGAGTATAAATACTTCCTAGTTTCATATTTAACTTAAGAATCTTAAAAAGAGTCTTAGAACAACTTTGAATAACTTCCTGAAATATTTTGTGAATTATTCAAAGTCATACTTTCATATTCAAGTACATGTTTTACATTGTCATATCATTGAAAAAGGTTCTCTGTTATACTTAAACTTATATTAGATTGTTATCATTGTACAAGAAAACATTAATTGTTATATTCTCTTGATTTCAGTTAAAATTATTGTTGTAAAATCATTCAAGGTATTGTGTATATTGAGGAAAGTGGTGTACTTTCTTCAAGTGTTGTAAACTAGGATCGTGGTATGTTATCTTAGACAGATTTGTTAGAAATTTGTAACAGAAATCTTAGAGTAAGACTGTAATGTCCCGAATTTTGATCCAAGACATTACTTAAAAATATCTATTTTCTTTTCAAAATGATTTTTTTTATTTTTATTTTTTTAAAGTAGTTCATCATGTAATCAATAAAATTTCACTAGTAAATAGTTTGAATTCATTTTATGAAATATCACAACGCAATTTACTGGATATTATTGTTATTATTTTTGCAAAGATAATTTGCTAACTGTAGAAAATGTTCACTTACGTCCTAAAATAGAATAATTTAGGTTTTTCCTAGCAAACGAACCCACCTCAACATTTTTATTTAAAATTGACGATAAAAAGTAAATAAACTTAAAAAATGTACCACATCGTTCTTATCACTATAAATATTATTATTTAGTTAAAGTACCCATTTTTTCCACGCACATGCGCCAAACAAACGTAATTCATGCTACTCTTCGAGATCGTTAGTACCTAAATGTTGGTGTAACGGGCCAGTTCATCCCACACAAAGATTAAACCAAATAATAAGTTGATAACCATAAAATATAAATATAAAATATTTTTGTAATAAAAGATTTAGAGAAATTGATTTTTTTTAATAATTCACAACGGTGTATCAAAAGTTATAAAATGTATCTAAATAAATCAAGTAAGAAGTCACCTTAGAGAAAATAATTACATCAAAATAAAAATGACAATAAAATGTATGCAAGTTATGCATGCTCCTAAACATATATGATCCGGATATAGCTAGCCACTAAGGCGTCCACACATAAGTCACTCATACCAACGGAGAAAATTAAAATGACCACTAAGGCATCCACAAAGATGCATATGGTATGTCAGGACCATGATAATGATGCCCGAAATATACAAATCACTAGCCACTTAAGCAACAAAAAAAAAAGGGTCATAACACAAGGCGTTAAACATTTTCACTACAAACATATTTATCAAGGTATAAAAATAGTACTCTATAATTAAATTCATCAAGATAAATGTATTACTCAAAAGAAACAATCAAAACATTTTAGTTAATTTCTTTATGACGAAAATAAAATCAACCTTTTTCTTTTAAGACATCCATACTTCATATCAACATCTTACGAACTGCTAATTTAATATCTAGTCTTACTCTACATGAGACTATCCCTTATCTTGAGTTCTTTCCTTCCAAATGCCACTATATAGCCCTTGAAAATATCACCAAGATGAAGGAATGAAAGTTTAGAACTTCAATCAAAATACGAGGGAATGTTGGGATGGTTATTTGAGTGGCTTAGAAAATATTTGGGATAAATATAATGTTGGTAATGGCGTGTGGGTGATTAGGACTTCTTTTTCTCAACTGTAATTTTAATCGTGTCCTAGTAAGGAGAGATGTATGCGACTAATAAATGAGGTGCGAAGCTGATTAGAGAGAAGGAATAATTATCTTCATTTAGGTTAATTGCACACACAAATAAGGAATTCAATTGGAATAATATCATTCAATGACCAACCGTTAGGAATTAATTGACATTCATGTATTTATTCTTGCTAGTTAGACATTTAAATGGACACAAGGGAGATAACACATGATTCTATAAACTATAATCATAGTCAGAAAAATAATCCACTAAATTTGTAAAAACTATAAATTTCTAAACATCTAATTTATTATCCTTCTTAGGTGCGCCTCGGTACTAACAAGACCTTTTTGATCTTACTACTTATGAAAACAAGTCTTATTTTTCACTATAGTGGATGACCACATAAGATTCACATAGTTGTATTTGTTGAAGTATAAATTTGTGGCCACTGATAAAATTAAAAAAACTTACTTTGGTGAAAACTCAGTTTGGTAAACATATAAAATATATGTGTATTGATAATGCAAAGGAATTGGATTTAACTAGTTTTCTGCGGGAACTGGGTACTCTGCTCCAATTTTTATCTCCTCAACAAAAATTAATTTTTAAGAGAAAGCATCACCATTCGTTAAATGTAGCCAAAGCACTTCCTTTTCAATCATTGATTCCCATAAAAAAACTTTATGTCAACTTCAGCTCATATAATAAATAGAGTTCCTTCATTAAATCTGAAAAACTTGTCCCCTTATGAACTATTTTATTGCAAAATGCCTTCATATGATCATCTTAGAGTTTTTAGTTGTTTGGCATATGTTGTTTAGCATGTGGTTTTTCATGAGACCATTTCCCCTTTCCATAACATGTTTGCAACTGATGGTGATTGTAACACACCAGATTTTTAATCCAAAACTTTACTTAAAAAAATACTTATTTTTTAGAAAAATTTACGATTTTTGTTTTGTTTTGAATTCTTAACATTTATTCATTTTAAATAATTAGTAACACTCACGTTATTTAATATTATTAAGAAAATATTTATTCAAAATTTAAAACAATGTAAAGACAATTATTCTTAGT
Source organism: Cicer judaicum (assembly GCA_037974835.1). Classification (NCBI taxonomy): domain Eukaryota; kingdom Viridiplantae; phylum Streptophyta; class Magnoliopsida; order Fabales; family Fabaceae; genus Cicer; species Cicer judaicum. Next base: position 2,598,126 of record JBBPBS010001130.1, read on the forward strand.
GAAAGGGAACCACTTCCGTATTTCTAGAATTCTAGTACATTTTAAAAATTTGTGAGAAAAGATTAAAATAACTTAAAAATATTGGACAATTCTATTATTACAAAATCGTCTTGAAAATTGGGGTTTTACTATTATATAGAAGTCAAATATTACAATTTAATCTCAACAAAAATTGGGGTTTTATTATTTTAATCCATTAGTATACATTTATTCCTTTTAAATTATAAATAATCACGATTATATATTTCATGTCATTCAACCAACGGCCTAACTATAATTTGTGTGGGGGAAAAACTCTTACCTTGACCACTTTTCTTTCTAGTACAAAGCTTTAAGCCCCATGAAGTTGTTCATAAGGAGAAGAAGTTCCAAGCTTTGGATACGCGAAGAAAGGAGGTGGGAATGTGATGGTGGCTAAGATTTTGGTATTCTTTTTATTAGTGAGTATACATAAATTGTTAGTTAGATATTGTTGGGCAATTTGTAGTTAGAAAAACACATCTACATATAGTATATATATATTTAAACTCTCCATTGATTTAATAATTCTTATTAATAACTTTATCAACTACAATAAATTGAATAAGGCAAATAATTAACACACATAATATAATATTGAATAATATTAGTAGGTTCTAATTATTTTTAAATAATAATTTAGAGAATGTTACAATGATCCAAATTTCCTATCTTCAAAAGTGATTCCTTGCCTAATTCCTGATCACATGTATGTTGATGGCTATGCTAACCATGATGATCTAGATATTTCACCATTTATTGATGACAATTGTGCAGATGATGATGATTGTGAGAATCATACCAATCTCAGAAGATTCACCAGAAGACATGTTGTTCCAGTATCCTTAGATGACTACAAATGTAATGTTGTTTATCGCATACATCATCACCATAACTATTCAAGACTATTGCATGCCTAAATAAATTATGTGATGCAAGTTGCCATTATTTATGAACCTCAATTGTATCATCAAGTTGTCAAACATGAGGAGTGGAGAAAGGCTACGGCAGAAGAATTGGCACTCCTGAAAGTTGTTCCCTTGCCAGCAGGGAAAAAAGCTATAGGGTGCATATGGGTCTATAAGACAAAATTCACAGTAGTTGGTACTTTGGACAAGCATAAAGCTAGATTGGTGACAAAAGGATAAGCATAACAAGTTCGCATATATTTTTTAAGCACATTATTACAAGTTAAATTAGTATATGTATAAGCCCAACAAGAAGCATCTTATGATAGTGGACCAAATCTTATAGTATCTTATGACATCTCCAAGATTAGGACTTATGTTTTCTACAGTTCCATCACTCAAAGTTTCTAATATGTAGATGTAGATTAGGGAAGTTGCACTACTACTAGAGTTGTCAGCAACATGATTTTGTGTCTTTCTTGGTGAGTCCATAATATCTTAGAAATCTAAGTTGCAACCATGACATCTGAAATACTTTGGTTAAACTAATTGCTTAGAGATTTTGAAATACAAGTTTCCAAATGTAATAGTTTTTAGTGATAGCATCTCAACTATACATCTTGTCAACCTTAGTTTAGCATCTCAGCTATACATCTAAGTTGCAAGTCTCATTGAGCTCCTATGCATCATGGCCTTAGTTTAGCCCGAAAAAAAAAAACTATTTAAATATTTTTATAGAGTTAGAGTTGATTACACGTCAACGTTAGCTCTAGTTATGAGAGTTTCTAACTTCATCATCCTCTTGTTGCTCTGATCAACTACATTAAGGAGTTCATTGACATGAATTGAAAATTTTCTTTTGTTTATAGAAGAAAATCAATGTGCAGATTGATTGGTACAACGTGAATAATATATATGATTTATCAATTGAGATTGACACGAATAATTATTACTTTCATTCACATCTAATGTGATTTCTTTTGGAAAAGAAAATCTAATGTGATTTAAATCCAAGTTCAAAATTTCTCAGTCGATAGTTGATACATAAATTTTAAGGTTAAATTTATAGACTAAAAAACCAATAAAATTATAGAGATAAAAAACATATTTAATTTTAAATTTTAATAAATAAAATTGGAGGTTTTTTAATTTTTATTATAAATATATTTTATTTTTCTAAAAAGTCTAGTAGTGAAACTCACTTTCAAGAAGTATGGAGAAGTAAGGATTTTATGGATCTAAATCAACATCTCAATATATCAAATCAAATATTTTGTATACCTACCATTTGAATTGTACTAATCGTCAATGACACTAACGAAGATCATGTCTACAACATACGAGTCTATTACATATATTTTTACCACTAGAGCAAACCATTGAAGTTAAATAGTGATTCTTTCTAACTATATACATGCTAGTATTTGTATTTCTAAAGTGCAACAACTTCTTTCTTGTTAGTATTTTCGTCTCTTTTAGGCCTTTTTTTGACTTAAAATGACTCATCTAACTCGTTTTTCTTTCCTATTAATTAAATAAGTGGTTTCCACAAATTTTAATTTTTTTTTCTCATTATGTTTATGATTATATTATCTCAGTGCAAAGTTATTTTGTTCATTGTTTTAGCGCAACATTTTGATTTGTTGTCATATTACAACATTGTAATTAGAATATATACAAAAGAAATATAATGAATAACCTCATTATTATTATTATTATTATTATTATTACTACTATTATTATTATTATTGTTATTATTATTATTATTATTATTATTATTATTATTATTATTATTATTATTATTAGGCTAAATAGTACTCGCGGTCCTTTAATTTAATTTCAGTTAAGATTTTACTCCTTTATTTTTTTTTTACATTTTAAAACATAAAAGATCAAATTGTCACTTAAAATTAAAATAAAAGACTAAATTGAGAAGAAGAAAAAAAGATAAAAACCTAAACTGTTAACTGAAATTAAAATAAGGGACCATGGGTACTTATTATTATTATTATTATTATTATTATTGAATTAATTGATACAATATACAATCTGAAGTGTATATACAAATGTAGTAACAACCATCTAACTAACTATAGAATTTCAACTTTCTCTCAAATAAGCTATCACCAAATTCAACTTTCTCTCAACCTTACAATAGAATTTGTCAACATTTGGTTGAATTGGTGATGTCAAAAACCACATATAATCGATATGAATAAACACCAACAAATATTTTTTTTTTGTAAGAAATGAGTTTAAAGACAATATATATTGCATTAATTTTTATTGTCTAGATGAAATGATAAAGAAATTCGCTCATAATTGCGAGATGTATATCAATATCGATATTTCGCGGTATACTTCTTCTAGATCTTACATTATATTATGTTTTTAGAAATTGGAGGTTAATTGACAAGTAGAGCGAGCCTTAAGCCCTTTTTGCAATGACGCTTGTTTCCACTTATGAAATAATACATTCCTATTTTGTTAAGTACCACCTTCGTATTCCCGTCGTGGTGCACCACGTGATTTTCTCCCAGTACTTTACACGAAGCATAGTCTTTCTCGTTTACTTCGTGCACCGATTCTTTTCTCTTGTAAGAAAACACTGTAATGTATATAATTCATTTCAGCATATTATTATTTCACATTATATATAAGAAAACACAAACATCATTCATGAATGAAATGAGTTACCAATAGTATCGCCTATTAGGAAGATGTGACTAGAGGCCCACTGGGTTAGTAAATCTCGTGATGGAAGAGGAACCTTCCAGCTCCAATTTGCACCGTCACCAACCACATATTCTGTTGATTCCGAACACGATATTAGAACCCACATTGACAAAATTAGAGTGGACCATTTTGGATAGTAATAATAACCCATTACTATTATTAATTGCTTAATTCCTCTCTTTCAAACTGACCACCAGATTTTGAGAGATTAAATAGGGTTCAACAAAACACTCAATCGAATATATTATATTAATAATACTGATACTAAACAATCCAAGCCCCTTAGCGATTTCGAAGTAACATCCTTGCCTGCGTGTGTTTTAAACAAATTGCACCTTTTCGTAATAAACTAATGCTATATATGAACTTCATTTTTACTCTTTTTTGTGGTAATAATTATGATTCGTAGAGTTAATTTAAAATGTAGAGATGATTTTAGTTATTATAGCTGTTCATTTTGTGAGAGGTAAAGTGTTTTTCCGTTCAAGAGTAGAGGCAACACGTCACTTCATATGCAATGCGTACAACACTTCAAGCGTTTCTGTTAGAGCATACGTATGTTACTGTGTGAATTTAAAAATTTATTGAAGTTCCACATTGGAAAGAAATATTTTTAGGTGAAAGAAACTTATTTTAAAATTCAATTCCCACATTGGAAATAAATATTTTTTGTAAATTCAAGTGGCAAGAAACATGTTTTTTTAAATTCAAGTCCTACGTTGGAAATAATTTTTTTGAAATCCCACATTGGAAAACTCTGCATTTCCCAACATTCTATTTTCTCCCTTTTCTATTATGCTTGCCTGATTTTCGAGCCACTCCTCCCCTTTCTTTTTGTACCTTCAATTTTTGAGCGGTTGTTACGTCGTAGTTCCTTTGTTTTTTAGAACAATTATTATGTCGTATACTGTAGTTCCTTTGTTTTTTAGAATGGTTATTATGTCGTAGTTCCTTTGTTTTTTAGAGTGGTTTGGTACCGTAGTCCTATTGATTTCTAGAGCGCTTATTATGTTGTAGTTATGAGTGGTCGTAGTATCATATTGCGAACAACTTTAATCGTCATATTGAGAGTGATTTTAATTGCCATATTGAGGGTGTAATTATAAAACGGTTTTCTACGATGGAGTGGAACTCCGATACAGTGAATTTGGGCTGTTTTATCCTCAGGACTTTGTGGTTGATAATCTGCCTTGTATAATTTGAACAGTGTTGTGAAAACGTCTTAAGGAGAGCGACCTAGTTCGTGAATCAACCCAATAATATCTTCGGTGACATAAATTGTGATTTTTAAATAGTTTTTGAAACTTCATTTATAACAATTTTAAGATATTTCTTTCTGCCATGTCAACACAAGAGATTACTGGATTTAGTTATGTTGCCTCTGATTTCAATAAACTATTACAGTTCCAACTTGTTGATGATATGTACATCTATTACAGTTCCAGTAATGCAACTATAGATGTTTGACATGTTGTGAATAAGTATGTAGTGAGCTGCTACCCAGAGTATCACATGACCGATGGAGGCACACTCCCGTAAAATTTAGAAGATAACTCATAAGATTATCTATTAAGATACGTCACTCATGGCATATTTAAATTAAATGTTGCAATTTAATGTCTTTTTATGTTTGAATGTTGAAATCAATAAATTTCTTTTTTTGCTTATATGTTGTTTTTGAGACAAAATCTCTCTCAAATAGTTTTAATGATAACAAAATTATTTAAAAGACTATGATTGTGGTTAATGATTAATCTGTGCTTTTGAGTAAATTCATTTAAGAAAACAAGTTATTAATCATTAAGACGAAAAGGAGAAAAATTTGATTCAATTCTGGAGGATTGGAATTCGTGAGGATGACCTCGCAAGAGAATCATACTTCAAAACTGCAGAATACTCATCCTCACTAAAACAAATGTTTTTTAAGAGAAGACAAAACAGTATTAAAGAATGAATAAATAAAACATTTGAAATAAAGAAGTCAAAAGGCAAAAGAATAGGTACGAGGACATATTATACTAGGATGGGTCTACGGTCAACATCTTTGAAAGCAACCCAACATCATTGAAAGCGACCAAATATATCTCTATCACATGCTAAAAATAGCCCAACATTAACCTACAAAAAGGCAGTAGCTAACAAGACAAATATGTAGCTCTTACATGTCTTAAAGAAATGAAAAAGAAAAGGACAACACATGTCCAAGTTCCTAGAAATTCTAAACCTCGTGTAAGAGGGATAGATGCAGCATAAGTGATTTCCTCAGAATCATCTGAGTTGACAACATGGATAGTGTTATCTTGAGGATGCTTTTTTCTTGAAGAAACAACCCCTGACAAAATTATGGAGGATCTTCTAATTAGCGTAGGAGGAAAGGTTTGATGAGGATAGGTTTTTGGATTTTGGAGTAGTAGGTGGAGAATTGGTTTTTCATATTGATGAGGAGGATGAAATAAGTGTAAAGGTTCACGAGGAGGAGAGGCTACAATGTGTTCTTCTTCATGATCGTCAGATTCATTGTTTGAATAATTGTTATAACTATTTTTTGGATCTTGAGAGGAAATTTTACGCTTGGCAGTGTGTTTTGTGCCTGCCATTTGTGAATAGGAAATGAAAAAATAGAATTGTTTGAGAAAGAGGTTGGTTTTTGAAAGTTTTGAAACTAATACAGGAGGAATGAATGAGATTTAAGTAGATGGAGGTTGGAGTTAAAAAAATAACCGTTAGAGGAGAAATAATAGGGAGTTGTTGATGGTAGTGTAATGATGATGCTAGGATAAGTTATGGGAAATGCAGTAAAGGTCATTGATGGCAGTCTGCGCATTAAATGTGAGATGGAAGACATGGGAGGCGTGCCACCAGGCGGACCAATGAGAAAAGTGAGGCATGCACATGCCTTGTCTGACGTGACAAGAGGAAGTTTCACCAAAAAATACATTGTGTTTTCTGGTGGTTTTCCTATCCTCTGATTCTTAGGCTTATTTAAACGATCATATTTGATCTTGCCTTAAGAATAATTTGACCAATAAGCATAAACTAAATAAAATAAAATAAAATATATTCAGGAAAGAAAATTAAATAAATTTGGATAAATTAATGATGGAGAGTTCCTCCAAGATATTTTTGAACCGACCCTCCTTGAGAGGTTTGTTAAAAATATCAGCCACTTGATTTTCAGTATCAATGAAAATTAATTTTATATCCCCTTTTTGGATAAATTAAGAATAAAACAATTGCCTTAAGAATAATTTGACCAATAAGCATAAACTAAATAAAATAAAATAAATATATTCAACAAAGAAAATTAAATAACTTTGGATAAATTAATGATGGAGAGTTCCTCCAAGATATTTTTGAATCGATCCTCTTGGAGAGGTTTGGTAAAAATATCAGCCAATTGATTTTCAGCATCAATGAAAATTAATTATATATCCCTTTTTTGAACATGATCTCTTATAAAATGATGTTTAATTTCAATATGCTTAGATCTTGAATGTTTTATGGGATTTTTTGAAAGATTAATAGCACTTGTATTATCAGATAGGATGGAAATTTTTGCATACCTTAGAGAATAATCATCTAGTTGATTCTTTATCCACAGTAATTGTGAGTAGCATTGTGCAGCTGATATATATTCAACCTTTGTAGTTGATAGAGCAATGGTACATTGCTTTTTGTATGATAAACTTATAAGAGATTTACCAAGAAATTAAAAAAGCTCCACATGTACTCTTCCTTTCAACTTTGTCTCCAACATAGTTAGCATCACAATAGGCTATGAGATCAAGATTTGAGCATTTTTTATACCAGATTCGAAGATTGGTTGTGCCAACAAAATATCTAAAATCCCTTTTTATTGGAGTAAGATGAGATTCTTTTGGAGAGGATTGAAATATTGCACAATGATCGACTGCAAAGACTATGTCTGGTCTACTAGCTGTTAAGTACAACAAGGATCCGATCATCCCTCTGTACTCTTTTTCAAATATTGACGTTCCTTCATCATCCTTGTGTAGCATGGAGGATGGGTGCATAGGAGTTATCATACTCTTGGTTGAATTCATATTATATTTTTTAAGTAGATCTTTGGTGTATTTTTCTTGAGAGATGAAGATGTCAGTTTCTAGTTGTTTAATTTGTAAACCCATAAAGAATTTCAGCTCTCCCATCATACTCATCTCAAACTCACTTTGCAAGAGGTTGGAGAAATCATCACACATATTTTCATTAGTGGACCCATATATTATGTCATCAACATATATTTGTACAATTAAAAGATCCTCTTTAAGAGTTTTCTTGAAGAGTGCAATACTGATATGTCCTCTAACAAATCCATTTTCTTTTAGAAACGAACTTAACCTCTCATACCAAGCTTGAGGAGCTTGCTTTAATCCAAAAAGAGCTTTTGAGAGTTTGAGCACATGATTAGGCTTCTTTTCATCCACAAACCCAGAAGGTATGTGAACATATACCTCCTCATTTAATGAATAGAGTTCCTTCATTAAATCTGAAAAACTTGTCCCCTTATGAACTATTTTATTGCAAAATGCCTTAATATAATCATCTTAGAGTTTTTGGTTGTTTTGCATATGTTGTTACTATACCACAACTCACAAATAAATTTTCTCTTAGGGATAACATGTGTGTCTTTATAAGTTACCTTTTTGGTGTTAAAGGTTTCAAGTTGTATGATATTTCCACACAAAAATTCATCATTTCAAGAGATGTAGTTTTTCATGAGACGATTTCCCCTTTCCATAACATGTGTGCAACTGACGGTGATTGTAATGCCTCATATTTTTAATCCAAAACTTTACTTACAAAATTATTTATTTCTTAGAAAAGTTTACAATTTCTTTTTAATCCTTAACAATTTTTCATTTTAAATAATTAGTAGCAGTCAACTTATTTAATTTCATTAAGAAAATATTTATTCAAAATTTAAAACAATATAAAGACAATTATTCTTAGCGAAGGGGAACCACTCCGTATTTATAGAATTCTAGTATATTTTAAAAGTTTGTGACAAAAGATTAAAAGAATTTAGAAATATTGAAAAATTCTATTATTACAAAATCGTCTTGAAAAAAAAACTCTTGTTTACCCCACGTACGCCACGCGTCAATACTCACTAACTACTCTTGAATCTCCTCGAACTCATTAGTACCTAAAATGTTGTTGTAAGGGTCAATTATTTTTTCATCATCCATATCAAACCAAAGCAAGACATATAGAAGAGTAACACAAAACATATAAATGTAAAATCTTCCAATTTAAAAGAAAATAATGTGCAAACCGGTAAATTGTATATCAAAACATATGCATAATGAATACTCCTAAAATTATATGATCCGGATATAAATCTACCACTAAGGCAACTTCCACACAGAAAGATCACTCATACCAATGGGGAAAACAAATCTGCCACTATGACAACTCTCGCGATGATGCATATGCCATGACATGAAGATATAATATCAAATAGATATATTCTCAAATAGCCCACTAAGAATCATGTCATATGCATTCAAAATCACTTTTTAAAATCATCACCTTGTTCACATATCATTAAGAACACATACGCATATTCATATCATGAGTATCACATATTCATAGACAAATAATCATAAAAATTGTGACTTTCACCACATACACATAAAGATAAAAATTTGATATCATATAGGCCATAAAAATTAAAACTTTAACATATATAACAAGAAAATTCACACTCCAACTAATATACATAATAAAAGTTAAAACTTTATCACATATAAGGTAAAAATTCAAACTTTATTTCATATTCATCATAAAATTACAATTTTTTCACATATTAGTCTACATTTATTCCTTTTAAATTATAAGGAATCACGATTGTTTATTTCATGACATTCAACAAATGTTCAACTATAATTTGTGTGGGGCAAAAACCCTTACCTTGGCCCATTTTCTTCTTAGTACAAAGCTTTAAGCCCCACGAAGTTGTTCACAAGGAGAAGAAGTTCCAAGCTTTGGATACACGAAGAAAGGAGGTGTGAAGGTGATGGTGGCTAGGGTTTCAGTATTCTTTTTGTTTATTATTAGTGAGTATACATAAATTGTGGACTTAAGGAAATTTAAAGTGGAAATTGTTGGTTAGATATTGTTGGGCCTTAATGAAGAATAAGAGTGATAAAATGTCCTTTTTTTTTTCTGACTATACATAAATTGTTTGTTCTTCTTTTTTTTTGCTAACCTACCTCATAAAAAGCAAGTATGCACCCAGTTTATTAAGCAAGTACACATTTATGTATTCCTAGGTGACTTGGAGGTAGCACTCCAAATGTCGGGAGCTACCATGCAACACACGTTTACCTCGACTGTCGCGTATATCTGTCTCGGGTTGAGTTGAGGGTATCTATGAGGACAGGGCCAATTTGAATTGTCCGTCCACCGGAATGGTGCATAGTATCATGGCTTCCTAACCAAGTACTTCAGTATTAGTATCAGCATCAGCATCAACATCAGCATCAGCATCAGCATCAGCATCAGCATCAGCATCAGCATCAGCATCAGCATCAGCATCAGCATCAGCATCAGCATCAGCATCAGCATCAGCATCAGCATCAGCATCAGCATCAGCATCAGCATCAGCATCAGCATCAGCATCAGCATCAGCATCAGCATCAATATCAATATCAATATCAGTATTAGTTTAGTATCAGTATCAGTATTATTATTATTATTATTATTATTATTTTTATTACTATTATTATTATTATTATTATTATTGTTTAATTAATGGATACAATATATACAATCTAAAGTGTATATATAAATGTAATAAACAAAATACAATTAATTCTCTATCAACTTAACAATATAATGATGATAGACTAATTAAAAACTTAAACTAAGTATTATCTAACAAAATTTAGTTTGTTTTAAGTTTGTAATTCGTGTGTATATTGAAATATAGTCAGTATCGTATGTTAAATAAGGGGTTTATATAACCTATCATTAAATTCAACTTTCTCTCAACCTTACAATAAAACTTGTCAACATTTGGTTGATTTGGTGATGTCAAAAACCACATATAATTGATATGAACTAATACCAATAAATATTTTTTTCGTAAATGAATTAGTTTAAAAATAGTATATATTGCATTAATTTTTATTGTCTAGATAAAATAGTAAAGAAATTCACTCATAATTGTGAGATATATAACAATATCGATATTTCTTAATATAGGTCTTATAGATCTTACATTATATTATTTTTTTTAGAAATTGGAGGTTAAGTGACACGTATAGGTCGTGCACCACGTGATTTTTTCCCCGTACTTTACACGAAGTATAGTCTCCCTTGTTTTCTTCGTGCACCGATTCTCTTCTATCGTACGTAAACACTATAATGTATATAATTAATTTCAACATATTATTATTTCACATTATATAAGAAAACACAAACATCAGTCATGAACGAAATTAGTTACCAATAGTATCGCCTATTAGGATGTTGTGACTATAGGACCACCGGATTAGTAATAGATAGGTGGGACTAGGACTAGGGCCCCTTCGTAATGGAAGAGAGGGCCTTCGTGATCGAATAAGAACCTTCCAGCTCCAATTTACACTGCACCAACCACGTATTCTATTAATTCCGAACACAATAATAGAACCCACATTGATAAAATCATAGTGAACCATTTTGGACAGTAATAATAACCCATTACTATTATTAATTGCTTAATTCCTCTCTTTCAAACATACCACCGGATTCTGAGAGATTAAATAGGGTTCATCAAAACAATCCAAGCCCCTTCACGATTTCCAAGTAACATCCTTGCCTACGTGAGTTTTAAACAAATTGCACCTTTTCGTAATAAATTAATGCGGTATAATGCTATATATGAACTTCATTTTTACTCTTTTTTGTGGTAATAATTACGATTTGTAGAGTTAAATTAAAATGTAGAGATGCTGTTTAGTTATTATAGCTGTTCATTTTGTGAGAGGTAAAGTATTTATTTGGTCCAGAGTAGAGGCAGGATGTCACTTTATCTACGATGCATACAACACTTCATGTGTTTTTGCTAGAGCATAAATATATATGATCGTGTGAATTTAAAAATTTGTTAAAGTCTTACGTTAGAAATAAATATTTTTTTGTAAACTTAAGTAGAAAGAAACTTATTTTAAAATTCAAGTCTCACATTGAAAATAAATATTTTTTGTAAATTCAAATGGAAAGAAACATGTTTTTTAAATTCAAGTCTCGCGTTGTAAATAATTTTTTGAAATCCCACATTAAAAAACTCTGATATTTTGAGTAGTTTTCAACTATGTAAACATTAAAGTCCTTCATTGGATTTAAAAGTTTGCTTCCATCACTGTATAATGAGTTTCAAACTATTGTGCAAAGTACACAAAAGATGGATGCATTTTGCAATTTTCTATTTTCTCCCTTTTATATTCTGCTCACTTAATTTTTGAGCTACTTCTCCCCTTTATTTTTCAGTGGAGTGGTTGTTATGCCGTAGTCCCTTCGGTTTTTAGAGCGGTTGTTATACCATAATTCATTTTTTTATTAGAACGGTTATTATGTTGTAGTCCTTTTTGTTTTTTAGAGTGGTTTAGAATTGTAGTCCTATCGGTTTCTAGAGTGGTTATGCTGTCGTAGTTATGAGTGGTCGTAGTACCATATTGTGAATGACTTTAATCCTCATATTGAGGGTGTAATTCTAGAATGATTTTCTACGGTGCTGTGGAACTCCGATACAGTGAACCTAAGCTATTTTATCCTGGGGACTAATTTGAGTTATTTTATCCTAGAGACTTCGTGGATGATAGTCTGGCTTGTACAATTTGGGTAGTACCGCGAAACGTCTTAAAGACAGGGACCTAGTCTGCGACTCAACCCAATAATATATTCGGTAGCTTAAATTGTGATTTTTAAATAATTTTTGAAACTCAAAAATAACAATTTTAAGACGTTTATTTATGCCATGTCAACCAAAGAGATTACTAGATTAGGTTTTGTTGCCTCTAATTTCAATAAACTACTTCAGTTTGAAACAAACAGAAAATGATAAGAAAGTTGGAGGATTAAACCATGGGAGAATAATGGTAAGAATTATATATTCTTAATGGACTTGTTGATGATTTGTACAAGAATTACAGTTCCAATAATACTACTAGATATATTTGACATGCTATGAATAAGTATGTAGTGAGTTGCTGCTACCTAGAGTATCAGATGACCGATGGAGGCACACTTCCGTAAAATTTAGAAGATAACTCATAAGATCATCTATTACGATACATCACTCATGGCATATTTAAATTAAATATTGAAATTTATTGTCTTTTTATGTTTGAATGTTGAAATCAATAAAATGTCTCTTTTTGCTTATATGTTGTGTGATTTTAATTTTTGACATGTTATACTATTTGATGTGAACACATTTGATTTCAAAATTAAGTAACTTAGGTTTAATTCCAAAGTTATTGTTCAATGATTTTGAAAAGTGTAATTTTTATAGTCAAGCTAAAATAACAAAGAGTTCACATAAATATGTAGTTAGAGAATCATGTTAAGGATCTTTGTAACTAAAATTGAAAATTAATTTAGTAGAAAGATTAAAAGGTTTTTAGTATGATTCTAGTTTGTTTAAATAATTTTTATAAATTGCATGAAATTATACATGGAACAATAGCACCATAATTGTTTGAAGTGAATGGTAAAGTTGAAAAAAAAAAGGAATAAAACTCTTACTGAATTAGTTGTAGCTAGTATGCTTAGTTTTGCATCTCATTGGTGTGCGTAAAATAAATTGCTCATTTCCTATGTTTTGAATAGAGTTCCTAAATCTAAAAACAAAACATCTCCTTATGAGATAGTGAAGAAAAGACAACCAAAATTGTCTTATTTTCAAACTTGGGACTATCTGGCTTATGTCAGAATCCCCGATCCCAATCGAATTAAACTCTTTAGTAGAGCCTATGAATGTGTGTTCATTGGGTGTGCAATAAAAAACAAAGTGTATAGGTTTTATGACCTAAATGCAAAAGTGATCATAGAGTCAAATGGTGTTGACTTCTATGAAAAAAAATTCCCATTCAAATGGAGAAATAGTGGGGGCAACGAATCAAGTCACGTTCCTGTAACTAGAAGCAGCAAACCAGGCAAAACACAAACTCGAAGAAGTAAGAGAGTCATAGTTGCTAAAAATTATGAACCCGAATATGCAGGCTCCACTTTAGAAGAGAATCTTGTAAATCTCTAAGAAGCTTTGTCATCTTTGGATGCATATTTATTGCAAGAAGCAATAAACAATGAAATGAATTCTTTAGAGTGTAGCGGGACCTAACATTTAGTAGACTTGTTTTCTGGTTGAAAACCAATAGGTTATAAATGTATCTTGAAAAAGAAACTAAAACTCGATGGAACTGTTGATAAATACAAGGCACATCTTGTAGTCAAAGGTTTTACACAAAAAGAAAATATATTCTTTCAACACCTTTTCACCAGTCACTAGAATAACATCCATTAGGATACTCATATCATTTGCGGCTATTCATAACCTGGTGATACACCAAATGAATGTTAAAAAAACTTTTTTCAAAAGGTGATTCAGAAGAAGAAATCTATTTGGAACAACCTGAAGGTTTTGTAATTCAAGTACAAGAATACAAGCTAGATAAATCGTTGTATAATCTTAAACAAACTCCTAAGAAATGGCATGAAAAGTTTGATAAATTGATTATATCGAATGAGTTTAAAGTGAATGAAAGTGACAAATGTATTTACTACAAATCTGAAAATGATATTTTTACTATCATATATCTCTATGTAGACGACTTACTCATATTTGATTCAAACATTCATGCTATAAATATTGTGAAATCATTGTTGTGTAACCACTTGGATATGAAAGACCTCGGAGATTACTGTTGACACCTAATTTTGTCCGCTACTTATGATTTTTAATAAATATATAAAAAAAAAATTTAAAATAATAATAATAATGATGAAAATAATAATAAAAATAAATAGTTAGACTTTCAAATTTTAGAAAATCATGGCTGTGTTTGGTTTCTATTTGACTCTAATTCTTTTGCGGAAATTTTTACTATTTTCTAAAATATATAAAATATAATAAAAATAAACAAACAAACGTATTTTATTGAATTGGATTGATGGTAATAAAAATCATTATAATGGTCATCATTTGAACTTCATCCTCACTCGTCGCGCCGTATCACTCATCCCTAATCGTTGGTGGCCTTTATATCACGACATATCTGACTACGTATGAGCAAATCCTTTAACAGGTTGTTTCACTGTCGTGTTCATCTATCTCGTTCACATACCGCCACGTTACGTTGTTATTTCTAAAAAAAATCAATTCTTTTTTCTTTACTTTAAAACAAAAATAGAAGATATAATTCATGAACAAATGTTATTATTATAATTATTATTATTATAATTATATTTTTATTTTTATTTTTTGATATGTATATAAATAAAAAAATAAAAAAATTAATAATAAAATCGGTGAACACATAAATATTTTTCACCCAAGAACTACGTGTGTTTTGATTTCCCTATTGCACATGGGGATACGTAGGAGCAAGGTCTTCCCCTTGGCAAACCAAATTAATAAAAAAAATATTTTAACTTCTTTTATTAATGTAGATAGTTTAATTTCTCTCTTTTTTTAATTCTTTTTGGGGTAAAAATAAATAAATAAATAAATAGTTTGTAGGGTAACCATTTTAACGGACGTTGTAGGGTGGTAATACTTCCCTAATTATATTTGACTCCTGAATCCAAAATAAATAGAAATACTTTGACCGTAAACCTGCTTACACACCATATGATTTAAGTGTGAAACTTTTCAACACTGACGAAGGTGTTAGAAAAACTGAATATGTGAGCATCACTGGCAACCTCAGATATGCCACTGATTGTACTAGACCTGACATTGCTTATGTCATGGGACTGTTGTGCAGGTTTATCAGTAGACCTAGTATGGAGTATTGGCACGCTGTCGAAAGAGTAATGAGATTTCTAAAAAGAACCATGAGTCTCGAATTACATTATCCAAGATTTCCTACAGTCCTTGAAGGATACAACGATGTTGATTGGAATATCTTATCAAATGATTCCAAAACAACCATTATATATTGGAAATCAAAGAACATATGATATTGGAGTCTGAAATACTAGCTACTACTAGTGAAGAAGCGAGATAGTTGAGATGCTTGCTAGTTCAGATCCTTGAATGGGAAAAACCTATGACATATGTGTTGACCCATTGCGATAGTATTGCAGCTATTGCAAAGATTGAGAATCGTTATTACAACGATAAGAGACGAAAAATTCATCGTAAGTACAACATTGTTAGACAGTTACTTTCTAAAAGAGTTGTTATAGGGGATTATGTATGCACTGATGAGAATTTAGAAAATCCTTTGACGAAAGAGTTAGCTAGAGAGAAAGTCATAAATACATCCAAAAGGATGTGATTTATGCCTATAGAGTCACTCATGACGGTAACCCGACCTATTAGACTGAAGATCCAAGAATTAGGTTCAATGGGTAATGACAAGTCGCGAAGTGATATGCGATGAACATGCTATTATAAATCAGAGAAGCATGATTTCTGAAGCGATGATAGGATGAGGTAATAGAAACTCTTATTGAAATCTATATTCTATGTGGAGGGAGTACCTAGCTAAAGAGTACTCTTGATAGACTCACCTATGTGAATGTGGAAGTGGGGCTGCTTCCTATGAAATTTTGAGGCAAAATTCCTAGAGCGTTCACTATACTTGGAAACATATGCAGGGCCATTAAATGCACGGGCTTTTGAGAATACACCCTATGAAAAGGTTGTGTGACTTTGATGTCAGAGACACCTTTGTTTATGCACGATCTTATATAAGCGTTTGACGCTATTTCAGAAACATTTTTTAAATTCGAGTAGGGGATTGTTGGAACATAAGTATGTTATTATGTGAATTTAAAAATTTATTGAAGTCCCACATTGGAAAGAAATGTTTTTTTGTAAATTTAAGTGGAAAGAAACTTGTTTTAAAATTCAAGTCCCACGTTGGAAATAATTTTTTTGGAATCCCACATTGGAAAACTCTCATATTTTGAATAGTTTTCAACTATGTAAACATTAAAGTCCCACATTGGATAGAAAACATATGTGAATTTGCTTCCATCACTATATAATGAGTTTCAAACTATTGTGAAAAGTACACCAAAGTTAGATGCATTTCCCAACTTTTTATTTTATCCCTTTTACATTATGTTCGCCTAATTTTTTAGCAACTTCTTCCCTTTCTTTATGTTCCTTCGATTTTTGAGCGGTTGTTATGTCGTAGTCCCTTCCGTTTTTGGAGAGGTTGTTATGTCGTAGTCCCCTCGGTTTTTACAGCAGTTGTTGTGTCATAGTCTCTACGGTTTTTACAACGGTTGGTATACAGTGGTTCCTTTATTTTTTGGAACAGTTGTTATGTCGTAGTCCCTTTTTTTTACAGCGGTTTGGTACCATAGTCCTATCGGTTTCTAGAGCGATTATTATGTCGTAGTTATGAGTGGTCGTAGTACCATGTTGTGAACGACTTTAATTGTCATATTGAAAGTGGCTTTAATCGCTATATTGAGGGTATAATTCTAGAATAGTTTTCTATGATGCAATGCAACTCCGATACAGTGAATCTGGATTGTTTTATTCTGAGGACTTCGTGGTTGATAGTCTTCCTTGCACAATTTGGTCAATGCCACGAAACGTCTTAAAAAGAGCAACCTAGTCCGTGACTCAACCCAATCATATCTTCGGTGGCATAAATTGTGATTTTTAAATAGTTTTTGAAACTTAAAAGTAACAATTTCTGACTTCTGACTTCGTCTATGTGACTCAAGGAAATTGTAAAATGACGATATTGCCATTCGTTTTTTCTTCTTCTCATATGTAGAAACCACACAGACATGTTGTTTGATTCCTCCAAATTAGCATACAATTAAGGTTAATGTTGATGGTTGTACCTTCAATGATATTTGTCGAGCTTGTTTTAGTGGAATTCTCAAAAATGGAAATTGAGAATGGTTAATGGGTTTTTCAAGATTCATTGGTACTCATTTATTAGTTGAGCTCCTATGTATCATGGTCTTAGTTTAGCCCAAGAAAAAAATTATTTGAATATTGTTATAGAGTTGATTCCACGTCAACCATAGCCTTGGTTATGAGAGTTTATAACCTCATCATGCTCTTGTTGCTCTAATCAACTGCATTAAGGAGTTCATTGGCATGAATTTTTCTTTTGTTTAGAGAAGAAAATTAATGTGCAGATTGATTAGTACAATATGGATAATATATGCTTTATCAATTAAGATTTACATGAATAATTATTACTTTTGTAACACCCCGTTTTTCAAAGCGAGGGTGTATTTTTTTTTCCTAAACAAATTAAACAGTCTGTATTCGACTACACAAACAGCATGTCTGTATTCGAATACAACAGTCTGTATTCGACTACACAGCAAGTCAGTAGCAAAACAGCATGTATGTATTTGACTACAACAGTCTGTATTCGACTACACAGCAAGTCAGTGGCAAAAACAGGATGTCTGTATTCGAATACACAGCAGACAACAGCAGAAAAACAACAAAATTCAGCATTTTTTAGCTTTTTAAAGGGTATCGAAACCAATCAACACTTACACACAAATCCAAACAATCATACTTAACAATTATAGCGCAAACACTACGACATCTTGAGTTTTGAAATGGTTTGGCAATCAATCACACTTACAAACAATTCCAAAACATCCACACTTGGAAATTATAACAAAATCACCACGACAATTTAAGTTTCGAAAAGGTTTTGCAATCAACCACACTTACACGCAATTCCAAAACATAACACAACTTGAGTTTCAAAATAGTTTACAATCAATCACTCTTACGCATAATATCAACACATAACACTTAGCAATTTCAACACAATCATAAACTTGAATCAAAAACACACTTACACATAATTTCAAACCATAACACTTAGCAAAATCAACACAATCATAATTTGAATCAACCACGACTCGTGTGCCAAGCACCCTAATGCAATGTGTATATGCCAAAATGCATGGACTCGGAATTCCAAACCAAAACCCTCCTCAAAGGGCCGTAAATCATAATTGTACCGCCTATCGCATGCTAAAGTAACAATTACCGAGGTACCACCTATCACGGGTCTGCACGATTTACTAAAAAGCGTAAACCATAAACGTACTGCCTATCACGGGCCCGTATAGTTTACCAAGGTGCCACCTATCACGGGTCTGCACGGTTTACTTAAAAGAACGTAAATTGTAAATGTACCGCCTATCACAGACCAAAGTACTCTTTACCAAGGTGCCACCTATCACGGGTCGGCACAATTTACAAAAAATCGTAAATCGTAAAAGTACCGCATATCACGGGCCAAAGTACTATTTACCAAGGTGCCACCTATCACGGGTATGCACAATTTACAAAAACGTAAATCATAAATGTACCGCCTATCACAGGCCAAAACACTATTTATCAGGGTGCCACCTATCACGGGTCTGCACGATTTACAAAAAGCATGAAAATGCATGAGCATATACTAACTCCATCCACAACAATCGTTAAGTAAATGCAGATATTAAAAGATTCCCCATTTTCAATACTCATTTAACTTAAATGATTTTCACGCCAAACATTAAGCAAACAGACATATTAAGAGATTCCCCATTCTTAACGCTTGGTTAACTTAAACGATTTTCAAAACAACATTAAGTAAACAACAAATTAAGAGATTCCCCATTCTTAATTCTCATTTGACTTAAACGATTTTCCAAAACATTAGTAAACAAAGATATTAAGAGATTCCCCATTCTTAATACTCATTTTCACAAACACACATTAAGTAAACAAGACATTAAGAGATTCCCCATTCTTAATACTCATTTAACTTAATGGTTTTCAAATTCCACACAAAACAAACTCAAACATATTATCAATCCACATCAAAAACACATCAATTCGTAATTCACACCAAAACACATCCAACCACTTTTCCACACAAACCACACCAAACACATCTCAAATTCTATGATTATCAAATATGAACACGCCGAATACGACGACACAAATTAACACAATCCATCACTCGAACCCAACAAATTTCATATACTCAAAATCATACATAAATGGGTTTAAAATTCATTCTCCACAAAACATTACTTTAACCCTAACCAAATTCTCTTCCACACAACCACAAGTAAGTCCCTAAATGCAAACTAAAAGTTTGGAAGGAGCCCTTACCTTCACGTTAGTTGTAACGTGCGATTACAGTGCCGCGGGTAAATCCGGTAAAGTTTTTCGCTCGCAACGCCGCTTCCAAAGTTGGTTCCCTAGCACCGTAGCGTGGTAGTGAGCAACTTTCCCTTCTATCTCTTTTTGAAAAAAAGCTTAGATCTAGGTGAAACGGGAAGATTTGTGTTTGACGGTTTTTGAAATTTATAACTCCGTTTTCGAATCCGAGAAGGAGGAAGGAGTTGGGGACTTGATCTTTCTCACCCACTAGCTTTGGGTTTCTATTCTTGAAGTCAAAGAAAGAAGAAGAAGAAAAAATGGCAAAAGAATGAAGGAAGAAGGGCGAAGGTGGAAGGCGTGAGCTTCCTCTGTTTCCGTATTCTTTCTCTGTTCCTCCCTTTCTATTCTTTCATATACATATATATAAGTTTATATATATATATATAATTAAAGCCAAAAAATTAAATATCTATATATTCTAGATATTTTACAAAATATCATTTCACCCAAACCACTTTTTGTTAAAAATATATACTCTCGTTGCTACTCAATTGACAGGTACAATTTTCAGTAACACGAGATATTTCTAGCTAAACTGTCCGGACTTATATTCTTCGCAACGTAGATAAATTATTTTCCGGTAAATAATTTTAATCCAATTTCCAAAATATATTTTTGGCATTTAACTCACTAAATACCAAAAATTGGGTTAACAGCCTAAGAAACTCAATACAAGATACCCTAAAATTGTATAATTTAGGATTTAAAATTAAGGGTCTTACATTACTACCCCCCTAAAATTAGTTTCGTCCTCGAAAATTAAAGTACGAGTAACAATCTACACTAGGTTTGTATCCGAATTCGACATACTAGTCACAACTTGTTTCACCCGGCCTTCTTGAAAAATGTTGCCTACCCCTTTTCATAGGGTGCTTAATAACTTCACACACATCCATAGTCAGTAAGGCTCGTTCGTTCCATTCAACATGATTTTGTCTACTATCAACAAGAGATTAAGGATGATCAGTTCCTCAATTTGTCAATAAATACCCAACAACCATGATAGTGGCTTAGACTATCTTAACCGAACTATAATAGCGTTCCTTGCAACTTACATCTGAGGTTATCTTAAGGTACAAGCAGTCAACAATCTTCTCAAGGTCCATTGAGTTTCCTTTATTTTCCTATAACTTTGATCCTGTCGACGAAGTAAAATATCCCATACCTATGTCATGTAGTCTCATTGGCATCCACTTGGTACGAAACATCCATTTGGTACCAAACTGAAACACTTAGAATGACCCCAACACACTGAGCACAGAACAATCACTACATCCGAGAACTCCTAAATTTCTCCCTTGTCCACAAATCCTCGATTTTTCTTAATTCGTACAACTACGTCAAACTATAGTGTTCTTATCGGTATGTTATTCCAGTTATAAATTTAATAATTCCATCCCCACCTACGCTTGGTGATCAAAGCTTCCTCAAATATTTTCGAAATCATGCCAAAGACTATACCACTTGGGACACACAAACTTCCTTTCAGTTTAGTACTTCATTTCAAGAGTCACGTTTTCCATTAAAATCCAACTTGAATTTAATTCACAGATCAAGGTCTACATTTGTGTCATGCCTAACACCTCAAATTCACGCTTCACTATAAAATTTCTTATATACTTCGCCATGATGCACAAACTCGAAAATAATCCTCCTACCTCTACTGCCAACATTCATTCTGATACTTCTTAATTTCGCTGTGTCCTTCATTTGCAACTTGATGATTATCCTTTCATTATGACAGGTCAACCGCATTGTATTCACTCCACCACTTTTCCATTTATACAAACTTTAAATTTCTACCTCGAACCTTGATACATCTTCATTGTAATGATATTAATAAATCAAGGCTTACTAATTCCCGCCAAACTTTTCCATTTCATGTTCAATTGTTTCCTATCAAACAAATATTTAACTCCTTTGATTGACGAACATAGTAACAATCCCCATGACATGCACTCAAGTAATGTCTTTATATCTTGGCATATCTTTATAAAAATAATGTCTAAATTATAAGTGAGATAATTCCATTCCTGAATCTTTAATTGTCATAAGCTACATCTCTATGTGCTGCTCCAACAAATTTCTTGGCACATTTTCCAATATTTGTTTCACTTGCTGGATTCTTATTGCTTCACAACCTTCACCGAGATACAAACTGAAAGAATCCTAACAATCGAACATCCTAAGGAATTATTTCTCACACATTCCCAATAAGCATTTCCTAAGAAATAATTATCTATAACTTCAT
The DNA here is from genome assembly GCA_037974835.1 of Cicer judaicum. Taxonomy (NCBI): domain Eukaryota; kingdom Viridiplantae; phylum Streptophyta; class Magnoliopsida; order Fabales; family Fabaceae; genus Cicer; species Cicer judaicum. The sequence continues at coordinate 2,620,435 of JBBPBS010001130.1, forward strand.
CGTCCGAAATTTTGCAGTAAAATGTCTTAAAGATCCACAGACCTCTCATTGTTCATCTAGTCACTACAACACCTATTTTAAACCTCAACACTAGATTTCCCAAGGCCAACAACTAAATCATAGATCATTCATTACATCTCTTCCTTTTCACTTTCTATCATTTAATAGGATTCTAAAATTTGATCTTGAAAATCTCCAAACACTTCCATCCTTAACATGAATAATTTATCACTTGCGTGCTTCAACTCCTTCGATTAAGAATGTTTTAAGCATTACTTATTCCTCCACCCAACCTTGTGGGTATTAAATCATCAACTAATAAAATCAACCATCTTAGGGTCCCAAATCAAATCTCAAATAATTCTTCCAACCTATTAAAATATTGACGTCCTCTTAGTAATTTCCATCCTTTAATAGGCTCTCAAAACTTATATTACCGCCATCTTGAAGTATTCCTGTACTCGATACTTCAAATTCCACTTAATGGTAACATAGAGTTCAATACATCAAGGCCTAACTCATTATGTTTTGCCGAACATCGCTCAAAATTCACACTTACGTGTCTATAGTTTCATCCAATCACTATCCATACTAACTATCTCCTAAACCACAAGGATATTTGTCACTTATCAACAAAATACATAGTCTCACTCCTACACTCGTTATAAGATTCATACTTAATAATCCCAGTTGTGAATCTGACAACTCTCACACCCATCGCTTCACTCTCATCTCAAACTAATTTGATAAAATATCTACTCTCGTCGTAACTCAATTGTCAGATAAATTTTTAGCACTGAGTGATATTTTTAACAAAACTGTTCGGTATTAAATTATTCGCAACGTAAATAAATTATTTTCCGACAAATACTTTTAATCCAATTTCCAAAAATATATTTTCGGCATTTAACCTCACTAAATACCGAAAACTGAGATAAAAGTCTAAGAAATTCAACACAAAATACCCTAAAATAATATAATTTGGGATTTGAAAATTATGGGTCTTACAGTATCGGTATTGGTATCGGTATCAGTATTATTATTATTATTATTATTATTATTATTTAGGCTAAATTACATTTGTGGTCCTTTAACTTAATTTCAGGTAACGTTCTAGTCTTTTATCTTTTTTTTCCCGAGTTGATCCTTTATTTTAATTTTAAGTGACAATTTAATATTTTATGTTTTAAAATGTCAATAATGTTTTCCTTTTTACAAAAATTCAAAAAATCATCAAATTTTTTATACAAAACTCATAAAATTCAATATCATCTTCATTAAAATACAAATTTAATCAAATTCATAACTTAAATCTTGAAATAAACTCATATTTTCATTCTTTATTTGATGTTGTTGGAGATGAAATAATGAATGTATTTGAAAATATGAATTATGAATTTGATAAAATTTGCATTAGATTGAAGATGATTATCAATTTTATGGGTTTTGGTTGAAAAATTTGATGATTTTTTTAAATTTTTGTATAAAAAAGGATAACAATGTTGAAATTTTAAAATATAAAATATCAAATTGTCACTTAAAACTAAAATAAAGGACCAACTCGGGAAAAAAAAAAGATAAAGAACTAAAATGTTACCTGAAATTAAGTTAAGGGACCACTGATGTAATTTAGCCTATTATTTAATTAATTGATACAATATATACAATCTGAAGTGTATATATAAATGTAGTAAACAAAATACAATTAATTCTCTATCAACTTAACAATATAATGATGAAAGACTAATTAAAAAGTTAAACTAAGTATTATCTAATAAAATTTAGTTTGTTTCAAGTTTGTATTTCATGTGTATATTGAAATATAGTCAGTACTGTATGTTAAATAAGGGGTTTATATAACCTATCATTAAATTCAACTTTCTCTCAACCTTACAATAAAACTTGTCAACATTTGGTTGAATTGGTGATGTTAAAAACCACATATAATTGATATGAATAAATACCAATAAATATTTTTTTCGTAAATGAATTAGTATAAAAACGATATATATTGCATTAATTTTTATTGTCTAGATTAAATAGTAAAGAAATTCGCTCATAATTGTGAGATATATAAAAATATCCATATTTCTCAGTATAGGTCTTATAGATCTTACATTATATTATTTTTTTTAGAAGTTGGAGGTTAACTGGCACGTATAGCGAGCCTTAAGCCAAGATTGCAAGAACGCTTGTTTCCACTTATTAAATAATACATTCCTATTTTGTTAAGTACCACCTTCGTATGCCCGTCGTCGTGCACCACGTGATTTTTTCCCTGTACTTTACACGAAGTATAGTCTCCCTTGTTTACTTCGTGCACCGATTGTCTTCTATCGTACGTAAACACTGTAATGTATATAATTAATTTCAACATATTATTATCTCACATTATATAAGAAAACACAAACATCAGTGATGAATGAAATTAGTTACCAATAGTATCGCCTATTAGGAAGTTGTGACTATAGGACCACCGGATTAGTAACAGATAGGTGAGACTAGGACTAGGGCCCCTTCGTAATGGAAGAGAGGGCCTTCGTGATCAAATAAGAACCTTCCAGCTCCAATTTACACTGCACCAACCACATATTATGTTGATTCCGAACATGATAATAGAACCCACATTGATAAAATCAGAGTGAATCATTTTGGACAGTAATAATAACCCATTACTATTATTAATTGCTTAATTCCTCTCTTTCAAACACACCACCGGATTCTGAGAGATTAATTAGGGTTCATCAAAGCAATCCAAGCCCCTTCACGATTTCCATGTAACATCCTTGCCTACGTGAGTTTTAAACAAATTGCACCTTTTCATAATAAATTAATGCGGTATAATGCTATATATGAACTTCATTTTTACTCTTTTTTGTGGTAATAATTATGATTCGTAGAGCTAATTTAAAATGTAGAGATGGTGTTTAGTTATTATAGCTATTCATTTTGTGAGAGGTAAAGTGTTTATTCGGTCCAGAGTAGAGGCAGGATGTCACTTTATCTGCGATGCATACATAAAATAAATATTATTTTTCTAAATTCAAGTAGAAACAAACTTATTTTTAAAATTCAAGTCCCACATTGAAAATAAATACTTTTTATAAATTCAAATGGAAAGAAACATGTTTTTTAAATTCAAGTGTCATGTTGGAAATAATTGTTTTGAAATCCCACATTAAAAAACTCTGATATTTTGAGTAGTTTTCAACTATGTAAACATTAAAGTCCTACATTGGATATAAAAGTTTGCTTCTATCACTGTATAATGAGTTTCAAACTATTGTGCAAAGTACACCAAAGATGGATGCATTTTGCAATTTTCTATTCTATCCCTTTTATATTCTACTCACCTAATTTTTGAGCTACTTCTCCCCTTTATTTTTTAGTGGAGTGGTTGTTATGCCATAGCCTCTTCGGTTTTTAGAGAGGTTGTTATACCGTAATTACTTTGTTTTTTAGAACGGTTATTATGTTGTAGTCCTTTTTGTTTTTTAGAGTGGTTTGGAATTGTAGCCCTATCGATTTCTAGAGTGGTTATGCTGTCGTAGTTATGAGTGGTTTGTGAATGACTTGAATCGTCATATTGATAATGTCTTTAATCGTCATATTAAGGGTGGAATTCTAGAATGATTTTCTACGGTGCAGTGGAACTCCGATACAGTGAACCTAAGCTGTTTTATCTTGGGGACTAATCTGAGTTATTTTATCCTAGAGACTTCGTGGCTGATAGTCTTCCTTGTACAATTTGGGTAGTGCCGCAAAATGTCTTAAAGACAGGGACCTAGTCTACGACTCAACCCAATAATATATTCGGTAGCATAAATTGTGATTTTTAAATAATTTTTGAAACTCAAAAATAACAATTTTAAGACGTTTATTTCTGCCATGTCAACCGAAGAGATTACTAGATTAGGTTTTGTTGCCTCTAATTTCAATAAACTGCTTCAGTTTGAAACAAACAGAAAATGATAAGAAAGTTGGAGAATTAAACCATGGGAGAATAATGATAAGAATTATATTCTTAATGGACTTGTTGATGATATGTACAAGTATTACAGTTCCAGTAATACTACTAGATATATTTCACATGCTATGAATAAGTTTGTAGTGAGTTACTACCTAGAGTATCAGATGACCGATGGAGGCACACTTCCGTAAAATTTAGAAGATAACTCATAAGATCATCTATTAAGATACATCACTCGTGGCATATTTAAATTAAATGTTGAAATTTATTATGTTTTTATGTTTGAATGTTGAAATCAATAAAATATCTCTTTTTGCTTATATGTTGTGTGATTTTAATTTTTGACATGTTATACTATGTGATGTGAACACATTGGATTTCAAAATTAAGTAACTTAGATTTAATTCCAAAGTTATTGTTCAATGATTTTGAAAAGTGTAATTTTTATAGTCAAGCTAAAATTACAAAGAGTTCACATAAATTTGTAGTTAGAGAATCATGTTAAGGATCTTTGTAACTAAAATTGAAAATTAATTTAGTAGAAAGATTAAAAGGTTTTAAGAATGATTCTAGTTTGTTTAAATAAGTTTTATAAATTGCCTGAAATTATACATGGAATAATAGCACCATAATTGTTTGAAGTGAATGGTAAAGTTGAAGAAAAAAAAAGGAATAAAACTCTTACTGAATTAGTTATAGCTAGTATGCTTAGTGTTGCATCTCATTGGTGCGCGGAAAATAAATTGCTCATTTCCTATGTTTTGAATAGAGTTCTTAAATCTAAAAACAAAGCATCTACTTATGAGATAGTGAACAAAAGACAACCAAAATTGTCTTATTTTCAAACTTGGGACTATCTGGCTTATGTCAGAATCCCCGATCCCAATCGAATTAAACTCTTTAGTAGAGCCTATGAATGTGTTTTCATTGGGTATGCAATAAAAAAAAAGTGTATAGGTTTTATGACCTAAATGCAAAAGTGATCATAGAGTCAAATGGTGTTGACTTCTATGAAAAAAAATTCCCATTCAAATGGAGAAATAGTGGGGGCAGCGAATCAAGTCACATTCCTGTAACTAGAAGCAACAAACCAGGCAAAACACAAACTCGAAGAAGTAAGAGAGTCATAGTTGCTAAAAATTATGAACCCGAATATGCGGGCTACACTTTAGAAAAGAATCTTGTAAATCTCTAAGAAGCTTTGTCATCTTTGGATGCATGTTTATTGCAAGAAGCAATAAACATTGAAATGAATTCTTTAGAGTCTAGAAGGACCTAACATTTAGTAGACTTGTTTTCTGGTTGAAAACCAATAGGTTGTAAATGTATCTTGAAAAAGAAACTAAAACTCGATGGAACTGTTGATAAATACAAGGCACGTCTTGTAGTCAACGGTTTTAGACAAAAAGAAAATATAGATTCTTTCAACACCTTTTCACCAGTCACTAGAATAACATCCATTAGGATACTCATATCATTTGCGGCTATTCATAACCTGGTGATACACCAAATGAATGTTAAAACAACTATATTCAAAAGGTGACTCAGACGAAGAAATCCATTTGGAACAACCTGAAGGTTTTGTAATTCAAGGAAAAGAATACAAGCTAGATAAATCATTGTATAATCTTAAACAAAATCCTAAGAAATGGCATGAAAAGTTTGATAACTTGATTATATCGAATGAGTATAAAGTGAATGAAAGTGACAAATATATTTACTACAAATCTGAAAATGACATTTGCACTATCATATATCTCTATGTAGACAACTTACTCATATTTGATTCAAACATTCATGCTATAAATATTGTGAAATCATTGTTGTGTAACAACTTTGATATGAAAGACCTCGGAGAAACGAATGTAATCTTGAAATTAAGATTACTGTTGACACCTAATTTTATCCGCTACTTTATGATTTTTAATAAATATATAAAAAAAATTTAAAATAATAATAATAATGATGAAAATAATAATAAAAATCAATAGTTAGACTTTCAAATTTTAGAAAATCATGGATGTGTTTGGTTTCTATTTGACTCTGATTCTTTTTCAGAAATTTTTACTATTTTCTAAATTATATAAAATAAAATAAAAATAAACAAACAAACGTATTTAATTGAATTGAATTGATGGTAATAAAAATCATTATAATTGTCATCATTTGAACTTCATCCCCGCTCGTCGCGCCATATCACTCACCCCCAATCGTTGGTGGCCTTTGTATCACGACATATCCGACTACGTAAGAGCAAATCCTTTAACAGGTTGTTTCACCGTCGTGTTCATCTATCTCGTTCACATACCGCCACGTTACGTTGTTTTTTCTAAAAAAAATCAATATTTTTCTCTTTACTTTAAAACAAAAATAGAAGATATAATTCATGAACAAATGTTATTATTATTATTATTATAATTATAATTTTATTTTTATTTTTTGATATGTATATAAATAAAAAATAATAATAAAAATAATAATAAAATCGGTGAACACATAAATATTTTTCACCCAAGAACTACGTGTGTTTTGATTTCCCTATTGCACATGGGGATACGTAGGAGCAAGGTCTTCCCCTTGGCAAACCAAATTAATAAAAAATATTTTAACTTCTTTTATTAATGTAAATAATTTATTTTCTTTTTTTTTTAATTCTTTTTGGGGTAAAAATAAATAAATAGTTTGTAGGGTAACCATTTTAACGGACGTTGTAGGGTGGTAATACTTCCCTAATTATAATCGACTCCCGAATCAAAATTTTTGTTCTAAAATCATTATTTTAGGTTTTATCCAATTTTTCCTTTAGTAAAAATAAAATTGGTGCGACTCCTTTTTCACGAACAAACTAAACCCGACTATTACTAGGTCAGAAAATGGAATTCCTTTGGATGCATCTCACTATGTTGAAACAATCCTAAATAAATAGAAATACTTTGACCATAAACCTGCTTACACACCATATGATTTAAGTGTGAAACTTTTCAACACTAATGAAGGTGTTAGACAAACTGAATATGTGAGCATCACTGGCAACCTCAGATATGCCATTGATTGTACTAGACCTAACATTGCTTATGTCATGAGTCTCGAATTACATTATCCAAGATTTCCTACAATCCTTGAAGGATACAGTGATGTTGATTGGAATATCTTATCAAATGATTCCAAAACAACCATTATATTTTGGAAATCAAAGAACATATGATATTGGTTGAGTCCACTATCGAGTCTAAAATACTAGCTACTACTAGTGAAGAAGCAAGCTAGTTGAGATGCTTGCTAGTTGAGATCCTTGAATGGGAAAAACCTATGACATATGTGTTGACCCATTGCGATAGTAACGCGGCTATTGCGAAGATTGAGAATCGTTATTACAACGCTAAGAGACAAAAAGTTCATCGTAAGTACAACACTGTTAGAGAGTTACTTTCTAAAAGAGTTGTTATAGTGGATCATGTATGCACTGATGAGAATTTAGAAAATCGTTTGACGAAAGAGTTAGCTAGAGAGAAAGTTATAAATATATCCAAAACGATGTGACTAATGCCTATAGAGTCACTCATGATGGTAACCCGACCTATTAGACTGAAAAATCCAAGAATTAGGTTCAATGAGTAATGACAAGTCGTGAAGTGATATGAGATGAACATGCTATTATAAATCAGAGAAGCATGATTTCTGAAGCTATGACAGGATGAGGTAATAGAAACTCTTATTGAAATCTATATTCTATGTGGAGGGAGTACCTAGCTAAAGAGTACTCTTGATAGACTCACCTATGTGAATGTCGAAGTGGGGCCGCTTCCTATGGAATTTTGAGGCAGAATTCCTAGAGCGTTCACTATACATGGAAACACATGCAGGGCCATTAAATGCACGCGCTTTTAATAATACACCCTATGAAAAGGTTGTGTGACTTTGATGTCAGAGATAGAGTTCAAGACTATGAGTGACTCTTGTTGAATTTGAATCTTACTTACTATGCAAAGGTTCAAATCAAGAGACACCTTTGTTTATGCACGATCTTATATAAGCATTTGACGCTATTTCAGAAACATTTTTTAAATTCGAGTAGGGGATTGTTGGAACATAAGTATGTTATTATGTGAATTTAAAAATTTATGGAAGTCCCACATTGGAAAACTCTCATATTTTGAATAGTTTTCAACTATGTAAACATTAAAGTCCCTCATTGGATATAAAACATATGTGAATTTGCTTCCATCACTATATAATGAGTTTCAAACTATTGTGAAAAGTACACCAAAGTTAGATGCATTTCTCAACTTTTTGTTTTATCCCTTTTATATTATGTTAGCCTAATTTTTTAGCAACTTCTCCCCTTTCTTTATGTTCCTTCGATTTTTGAGCGGTTGTTATGTCTTAGTCCCTTCCGTTTTTGGAGAGTTTGTTATGTCGTAGTCCCCTCGATTTTTACAGCAGTTGATGTGTCATAGTCCCTACGGTTTTTACAACGGTTGGTATATTGTGGTTCCTTTATTTTTTTAGAACGGTTGTTATGTCGTAGTCCCTTTTTTTTAGAGCGGTTTGGTACCGTAGTCCTATCGGTTTCTAGAGCGATTATTACGTCGTACTTATGAGTGGTCGTAGTACCATATTGCGAACAACTTTAATCGTCATATTGACAGTGGCTTTAATCGCTATATTGAGAGTATAATTCTAGAATAGTTTTCTATGATGCAGTGCAACTCTGATACAGTGAATCTGGATTGTTTTATTCTGAGGACTTTGTGGTTAATAGCCTGCCTTGCACAATTTGGTCAATACCAAGAAACGTCTTAAAAAGAGAAACCTAGTCCGTGACTCAACCCAGTAATATCTTCGGTGGCATAAATTGTGATTTTTAAATAGTTTTTGAAACTCAAAAGTAACAATTTCTGACTTCTGACTTCGTCTATTTGACTCATGGCAATTGTAAAATGACGATATTGCCATTCGTTTTTTTTCTTCTCATATGTAGAAACCACATAGACATGTTGTTTGATTCCTCCAAATTAGCATACAATTAAGGCTAATGTTGATGGTTGTACCTTCAATGATATTTGTCGAGCTTGTTTTGGTGAAATTCTCAAAAATGGAAATCGAGAATGGTTAATGGGTTTTTCAAGATTCATTGGTACTCATTTATTAGTTGAGCTCCTATGTATCATGGTCTGAGGGGTCACAGTGTTAGTGGTGACCGTCATGGACCATATTATCATATACGTACTCTGTTGTTGTTTGTTATTATGCTGAAATTGCTACGTGTTATTGCTTGTCTTTATATCGTAAGTGTTAAATGATTTGGAACCATTTCAAAACTGAAAACTTGCATTATTTTACAGTTGTATTCAGCTACAACCTATGTGTAGTCGTATACACATTTGTAACGTTCAGTTTTTATTTGAAATTTCAACATCGTATTCGATTATAAAATCTTGTATTTGAATACAACTGAGTAATTTTTGCCACTAACTTGACTTTGTATTCGGCTACACCATGAGGTAGTCGAATATAAATGTAGAGTTTTTACCATTGACTTGACTTTATATTCGGAATAACCATGTCGTAGTCGAATACAAATGTGCAGTTTTTGCCACTAACTTAGCACTTGTATTCGACTACGAAATGTTGTATCCGAATACGATAGTGCATTATGTCAAAAACTTTATTTTCCAACATTGTTCATACATTTTTGACATACAAAAATCCTTTTGATGAGTATCCTAAGATGAAAGGTTCTCATGAGCATTTAAAACATAAGTTTTTCGCTAAAAATGATTTGTTAATTTCCGTTGGTGACCCTTTACATTATTATGGAAATTGGGATTTGTCCTCAGATGATACCCGAGTTCATTCCAGTGACTGTTACCTTGACCACGAAAACGTCGTTAGACTTCCCTAACTAAGACTCGTCGAGTGCTTGGGTATACGATCCCATCTCAAGCAGGGCAACTTATATGGGGAGGGTAGTAAGGACAAGCAGGAGAACTGGAACAGTATACCTCGTGGAGCTCACTCGCGAGAGAATCGACTATCTGGTACCTTTAGGATTGGTGCTCGAGATGTGTGGTGCATGCGAAGATGTAGAGAATTCCTCTGTAATAGTTGGGGCGGATGCCACCGTAGGAGCTGAAGATACAATGGTTGGGTCAGGGACTAACGGAAAGGATAAGGTGTCCATGCCAACAGGAAGAGACATTGCAGGACCGTCTAGGCGGATCGAGTCAGAGCCTCCACTTTCAGTGAATGACCCATTATCGACTATCACTGAAATAGTGGACTGTTTTGAGATTCCAGCATCGCAAAAGCCACATATCTCGTGGGTGGATCTGACTTTTGAGGAGACCATTCCTTCTATAGATGTTGATGAGGAGGAGGATACTTTGAAGAGAGATACTGCATCAGGTGGGACTTGTGTAATGGATGGAGGTCACCCTTGTTATTGTAGTTGTTAGTGGATGATCAGATTAGTTTTTGTTGCATAGGAACTTAGTGTCTTTCTTTTGGTGGTTGTACTTATCTTGTGTTAGGATGACTGTATCTATATCATATATTAGTAGTTGACTTTTGATTGGTGGGTCCATGTTCCATTTGGAGCAGTACTTTTGTGCAGGTGTCTGTCGAGAATACCCCAAGGGTATGAGCGATGTATGACATGTTTCATAGCCCCGATGTGTTTTCTCCTTGTATACTTTGGATTATCGTCGCAAAAACTATTTTAGTTGGTTTGTATATATGATGTAATTATTCATGAGTTTTTCATTTGTGTTACGACATGATATTTTATTAATTTATTTTTTGAAAGAAAAAATACACTTGCGCTGTTAAAAATAAGGGTGTTACATTATGGTATCATTGCTGTACGTTTGGAATCGTTATGCGATCATCCATTGGGGTAAGTTGTTTGAGTAGTCAAGTCTTGTGTAGTTGTGGTGTGATGATGTAGTCGAAAGTTATCTTTTGGAATTATTCTAAGTGGTATGAAGATTTCTTCTTGATGTTGGTTTTGTAGGAAACAATGCCTCCAAGAAGGAACAACGCTGCAAGAGTCAATGTCAACAGCAATGATCAAATGGATGAAGCAATGAATAACATGGCTGCTTCTGTTGCTGCACAGATAGCTCCAAAGAGTTTATGGGATCTGGAGAAGAGGGAAAGAGAGATTTGTGTTGTTGAGTCAATGGAATTGGAAGATTTTCATCGTCACTGTAAGACCCATAATTTTAAAATTACACTTTATGTATTGTAGTGTATTTCGGGTATTGAACTCGGAGGCTTTTCAGCCAAGTTATTAATATTTTGCATGCTTACATGCCCAAAAATATATATTGATGCCCGATTAAATTTGTCCTTCGATAAATTAATTAATTTAACTACTGAAATTTCATCTGTCAATTGAGTTATGACGAGAGAAGATATTTTTAACAAAAGTGGTTTGGGAAGTTATGAGTGAAATGGTAATTTAACAAATATCTAGATATTTTGAGATATTTGTTAATTGTATTTAATATATTAATTTATATTTATATGGTTAGAGGGAAATAAGAGGAAAGGAAAAGAAAGAAAAGAAAAACAAAAGGAAAGAAAGAGGAAAGAAAGAAAGAGAAAGGAAAAAAAAACCAAAGAAAGGAAAAACGTTCTTCCTTCTTCCTCTGCCTCGTGTGACCCTTCTTCCTCATTCCGCCATTTTCGTTTTCTCGCTTCCTTTAAGCTCAAGAATAGAAACCCAAGGCTAGTGGGTGAGAAAGATCAGGTTCCCAACTCCTTCCTCCTTCACGGATTCGAAAACGGAGTTAGAGATTTCAAAAACCGTCAAACACAAAACTTCCCGTTTCACCTAGATCTAAGCTTCATTTCGCAAAGAGATAGAAGGGAAAGTTGCTCACTACCATGCTACGGTGCTAGAGAACCAACTTTGGAAGCGGCGTAGCGAGCAGAAAATTTACCGGATTTACTCACGATGCCGTAATCGCGCGTTACAGCTAACGTGAAGGTAAGGGCTCCTTCCAAACTTTTAGATTGCATTTAGGGCCTTATCTGTGATTGTGTGGAAAAGAATTTTATTAGGGTTGGAGTTGATTTGGAGAAAATGAATTTAACCCATTTATGTATGATTTTGAGTAAATGAAATTTGTCGTGTTTGAGTAGTATGTTGTGATGATTTGTGTTCATCGTATTTGTCGTGTTCATGGTTAATGCTTTTGAGATTTGATATGTTTATGATTGGATTTTGTGGAGAAATGAATTGATGTGTTTTTGGTTTGAATTGGATAATATGTGTGAGTTTGTTTTGTGTGAAATTTGAAAACCATTAGAGTTAAACGAGTATTAAGAATGGGGAATCCCTTAATGTCTTGTTTACTTAATGTGTGTTGTGAAAATTGTTTAAGTTAAATGAGCATTAAGAATGGGGAATCTCTTAATGTCTTGCTTACTTAATGTTTGTTGTGAAAATCGTTTAAATTAAATGAATATTAAAAACGGGGAATCTTTTAATATTGCATTTATTTAACGATTATAGTGGATAGAGTCAAGGTGATGCCATGTGATTTGTTGGTTCATCTTGTTCGTGTTGGGATTGTCGAGTCAAGGTGATGCCATGAGATTTGTTGGTTCATCTTGTCCGTGTTGGGATTGTCGAGTCAAGGTGATGCCATGTGATTTGTTGGTTCATCTTGCCTGTGTTGGGATTGTCGAGTCAAGGTGATGCCATGTGATTTGTTGGTTCATCTTGTCCGTGTTGGGATTGTCGAGTCAAGGTGATGCCATGTGATTTCTTGGTTCATCTTGTCCGTGTCGGAATTGTCGAGTCAAGGTGATGCCATGTGATTTGTTGGTTCATCTTGTCCGTGTTGGGATTGTCGAGTCAAGGTGATGCCATGTGATTTGTTGGTTCATCTTGTCCGTGTTGGGATTGTCGAGTCAAGGTGATGCCATGTGATTTGTTGGTTCATCTTGTCCGTGTTGGGATTGTCGAGTCAAGGTGATGCCATGTGATTTGTTGGTTCATCTTGTTCGTGTTGGGATTGTCGGGTCAAGGTGATGCCATGTGATTTGTTGGTTCATCTTGTCCGTGATGGGATTGTCGAGTCAAGGTGATGCCATGTGATTTGTTGGTTCATCTTGTCCGTGTTGGGATTGTCGAGTCAAGGTGATGCCATGTGATTTGTTGGTTCATCTTGTCCGTGTTGGGATTGTCGAGTCAAGGTGATGCCATGTGATTTGTTGGTTCATCTTGTTCGTGTTGGGATTGTCGAGTCAAGGTGATGCCATCTGATTTGTTGGTTCATCTTGTCCGTGTTGGGATTGTCGAGTCAAGGTGATGCCATGTGATTTGTTGGTTCATTTTGTCTGTGTTGGGATCGTTGAGTCAAGGTGATGCCATGTGATTTTTTGGTTCATCTTGTCCGTGTTGGGATTGTCGAGTCAAGGTGATGCCATGTGATTTGTTGGTTCATCTTGTCTGTGTGGGTATTGAGTTGTAACCGTTAAGCGGTATGTTTTGAAATTGTGTGTAAGTGTGTTGATTCAAGTTTATTATTGAGTATTTGAACTTGAGATGTCATTGTGATTGTGTTGATTTTACTAAGAGTTATGTTTTGGAATTGTGTGATAGCATGTTTGATTGCAAAACTATTTCGAAAACCCAATTGTCGTGGTGTTTGTGTGGAAATTTCTAAGTGTTAAGATTTGGAGTTGTGTATGAATGTGATTGAGTTAGTTTAGGTAATTTTGAAAGAATTTACAGGGGAATCGATTTACCGAATCGATTTGGTAATGTGTTTTTCTCAAAAACAGTTAAGAAATCGATTTAGCAAATCGATTGGATTCATTACAGGGGCTCTGTCTTTCATGAAATCGATTTGCCCAATCGATTGGATTCAATACAGGGGCTCAAACTTTCACCATGTTTGATCGCGGTAGTAAAAACGATTGTAAAAGCTACAACTAAGGTAAGGACTCCTTCCAAACTTTTAGTTTTCAGATAGGGACCCTATATGTGTGATTGATGTATGACTAATGTGTGAATATGTGATAATTAATTTTGATGTCAATATATATATATATATATATAATTGGAGTGAAAATGCGTGTTGTTACAAGTTATGAATTGATATTAATACTAACGTGATTATATATTTTGGTGTTAAAATACGTGTTGTTATATGTTATGAATTTCATTGAGGAAAATATGTCTTGAGTATGCTCTCTGATAAGTATGAAAAAAATATTAGTGTTAAATAAGTATTAAAAGGGAGTCTTTTAATAGCTGCATTTACGTAATGATTATTGTGAAATGAGTCAGAGTATGATCATGCATTTCATAGCTAGTGGTGATCGTTATGGACCATATTGTCAATGGTGATCTTGAAGGGCCACAATGTTAGTGGTGACCGTGAGGGGTCACAGTGTTAGTGGTGACTGTGATGGGCCACGAGGTTCAATGGTGATCATGAGGGGCCACGAGATGGTTCTATGAGTTGATTGGTTCATCTTATCCTTACGAGGATTTAACTTTCGTGTAGGTCTGTGATAGACTATGCTCTAGTAAATTATGTTGATATGTGTTGGGTGGCACTTCGGTAATTAGTATTGGCCTGTGATAGGCGGCACATTTATGATTTACGCCCCTCAAGGAAGATTTTGTTTTGGAAATTCTGAAATCATGTGCATTGGTATATACGCATTGTTATAATATGATGATAGTATATACGTACTCTATTGATGTTTGTTATTATGCCGTAATTGCTAAGTGCTATTGCTTGTCTTTATATCGTACATCACACTTCAACCTGCCAATCATACATCACACTTGTTTTGTTGTTTCAATCAAAGTTTTGTTGTATCATTGTTCTCAAACACATCATTTGCAATTAGCCACAAAAAGACAATATTGCTGCATCATGAGGATTTACTGGTAATTTCAGCAGCATGAATATATTTTCTTCTGCACACATATACAACAAATTAGAAGGAAAAAAAAGTTTTATAACAAAATAATATCGGTGTTCAAATTAGACAGAGACAATGTCAATTGGATAACATAATAACATCAAAGTTAAAATTAAAAAAATAAGAAATAAAAAAAGAACAAATGAAAGTTGTAAAACAAAATAACATCAATGTTCCAATTAGAAAGAATAGGTGACAATTATAGAACAGATTAAAGAATCGGCATTTCTATCAATGTGACTATGTTATTTTGTTATATACATGAATAAGAAATTTTTTGAGAAGGAAATGAAGAAACAATCTACTCCACAAAACAATTACACTATATATATACCTGCACAAGGTCCGTATAATTCGTTCGGCATAAATGATCCCCCGCCAAGATCAATACATTATCAACGTTTATATTCTTGGCATTCTACCACAATGAGTTTTTACTTATTGACAAGTTCAAAATGATAAATTTTACTGATAGAAAATATGGATGAATGTTGTATATGAACACAAAAAAAAACCTTTACACACCTCAAATATTCAGGTAACTTGCCTCACAACATTTGCAGTTCCTTGAAACCACTTCTTTCCAACTTCTCCTAGTGTTTGTGTCGCTGCCATAGCCTACTTGGCATATAGATTGACTTTAATTAGCCATCATGAATAAAAAAATTGGTCAACAAGAATATCCTCCAATGGATTGTATTTCTCTATCAATCACAACATCCAACCAAGAAAGAGCTTCTTAAAAGTATATATTTAATGAATATTTATATTCATTGAAATCAATTATAATAAATTAAATCTAAATGAAGCTCCACTTACCCACAAAGCCTTCTTGATCCAAAAAGATATGGCCGACTTGTCCCAAAATCCAGAATTATCTCTTAAAAAATATTGGTGGGCTGCTTGGTTGTGCTATGACCAATGATGAGTCTTGTGGGACTCCAAAAAAATAAAATAAAAAGGCACCCTATAGTAAATAAAAAATTGAACATAACTAAAACAATAAAACTAAACATAATTAAAAACATAACATAATTTATGAAAAGATAATCAAAAATTGGACCTTCAACAATTTAAACACAGTTGCAACTGAGAAGAAGGTAGTGGGCCACTTTCAGCTGAGCTTCCATTTAAATCTACGATACATTAAAAATGAGTGAATTATCAAGTTAAACACATAAATATTATATATAACAATGAATACAGTTTTTTTTTTTAAAAAAGAAAAACGCAACGCACCTACCAGTACTTCCTCTAAAATCTCATACCCTTCATCAAATATGAAGTCTTTAAAATGGTAAAAAGACATATTCAACCAATTTTTGGTACATATTAGAGCCTCTGCCATTTCTGGGTTTAGGGAGCTTCTATATATCTCTAAACCCTCTTCTTCCACTACTAAATGTCTTTCCCTTTGTCTCCTTTCTCGAGCTTCCTTTCTATGTGCTTTCGCTGTTTTTTCAATTTCTGGATCAAAAATAAGCTCAGCTGAGGACTGGCCTCGCATACAAGGTTAGACAAATTGTAAGTATTGAAGAGTTTTAAAATAAGAAAAAAAGAATTTATTGCATAGCAAAAAATTTCAATTAAGTAAATAAATTAAACTCAATAGTGATATGGCAATCCCCAGCAACGGCGCCAAAAACTTGATAGCGTTTCAGCAAGTGTACTGAATCGTTGCAAGTAATAATAAAACGGTAGTACCGAGTGTCGATATCAAGGATTGCGTTTTACTATTGAATTATATTTAATAACTAAAATTGAAAAAACGGTTCCCAAGTTGATTGAAATAATATTTGAAATTAACAACAATAATAAAACTGATCTTTTATAATGAGAAAAATATCAGGGATGAGTTTCACTTCGAATCCAACCTTGGTGTCTAATTTGATCCTAGTTACTGAATTCCTTTATTGAATTATTACCGAATTCTCTTTATTATTCTTGCCCTAATGTCTTAGTGACAGAACCTTTAATTCCAAAGTAACCCCTAATTCTTAAGTAGATTTAAGATTAGAATTAAGCATTAGCGTATAGAAATTCTCTTGTAAATTATTGCTTTGCAAATAATTTAATTGGTTTCATGACCTGCATCTATCCCTAGACTATAAATTCATGAATTTCTCATCTCAAGCATTCGTAAAGTCCACTTCCGTTTCAAAATACAAATCGTAGAACATTTTAATGTTGATCAAGCAATAAAAAGCATTAAGCACAGAGATGAGAAACACAATTCAATAAACTCATTCATATAACTAGAAATCAAATCAGAAAAATAAGGGTTTCATCTGGTTACACTCATCCCTAACAAATAGGGTTTAGTTACTCATGGCAGAGATACAAAAGATAAGGATTAAAGAAGAATTACCAGAATGATTCATGGATGATTCTTGATAAAACTGCTTCAATGGCATTAGAAACGGCCGTCTTTGAGTTTCTATGCTAGGGCACAAGTCTCCCAACTTCCTAAGAGTCAAAAAGATCCTTCAAACAGTACAAAATAGCGTTTTAATGATTGTTGATGCGCGTCACGCGCTCCAGGCACGCTCCAGGCGCGCGTTGGCAGAGCTGAAACATGTGAAATGTGCTCCAGGCGCGCAGGGCGCACTCCAGGCGCGCATTGACAGAACTGAAACATGAGAAATGAGCCCCAGGCGCGCTGGGCGCGCTCCAGGCGCGCAACATCTGCTGTATGACGTATTTTTCATTTTTCTCATCTTTCGCGTCTGACTTTGGTCCCGGTGTCTTCATGAAAGTTGTAGATATGGATCTTAGCTTTCATTAGCACTTGGAGTGCACTAATTGGACATCTACAACTCCAAATATGGTTGAAATACTCCACATAGGTCATGTTGATTTCTCCCCAAAATTCAGCACTGCACTAAAACAAAGTAACAACGCAAAACTACGAAAAATATCTACTTAATTAAGCAAATAAGAACAAAAACATTTCATTAAATCAAATAACTAAAATCAACAAAATATATCAAATAACTCACTAAATTAACTAATGATTAAAGATAAATAAGACTAAAATCAATAAAAATTATGCATATGATGAAGAGTCATCAGTTACTTAATATTGTTTTTGGAAATCGTTTAAGTTAACTGGATATTAAGAATGGGGAATCTCTTAATGTCTTGGTTACTTAATGTTGTTTTGCAAATCGCTTAAGTTAAAAGAATATTAAGAATGGTGAATCTCTTAATATGTCTGTCTACTTAATGTTTGGTGTGAAAATCGGTTAAGTTAAATGAGTATTAAAAATGGGGAATCTTTAAATATCTGCATTTATTTAACGATTGTTGTGGATGGAGTCAGTGTATGCTCATGCATTTCATTTTGGTAAATTGTGATGACCCGTGATAGGTGGCACCTCGGTAAACAGTACTGACCCGTGATAGGTGGTATGTTTACGATTTACTTTTTGGTAAGTTGTGCTGACCCGTGATAGGTGGCACCTCGGTAAATAGTACTTTGGCTAGTGATAGGCGGTACATTTATGACTTACGCTTTTTCTTTTAGTAAATCGTGCTGACCCGTGATAGGTGGCACCTCCGTAAACAGTACTGACCCGTGATAGGTGGCACCTCGGTAACTAGTACTTTGGCCTGCGATATGCGGTACAATTATGATTTACAGACCTTCGAGGAGGGTTTTGGTTTGGAATTCCGAGTCCATGCATTTTGGCATATACGCATTGCATTAGGGTGCTTGGCACGCGAGTCATGTTTGATTTAAGTTTATGATTGTGTTGAATTTGCTAAGTGTTATGTGTTGATATTATGTGTAAGAGTGATTGATTGTAAACTATTTCGACACTCAAGTTGTCATGGTGATTGTGTTGAAAATGCTAAGTGTTATGTTTTGGAATTACGTGTAAGTGTGGTTGATTGCAAAACCTTTTCGAAACTTAAATTGTCATGGTGATTTTGTTATAATTGCCAAGTGTGGATGTTTTGGAATTGTTTGTAAGTGTGATTGATTGCAAAGCCATTTCAAAACTCAAGATGTCGTAGTGTTTGCGCTATAATTGTTAAGTATGATTGTTTGGATTTGTGTGTAAGTGTTGATTGGTTTCGATACCCTTTAAAAAGCTGAAAAATGCTGAATTTTGCTGTTTTTCTACTATTGTCTGCTGTGTATTCGAATACAGGAAGTTGTATTCGAATACAGACATCCTGTTTTGCCGCTGACTTATTGTGTAGTCGAATACAGACTGCTATAGTCGAATACAGACATGCTGTTTTGCTACTGACTTGCTGTGTAGTCGGATACAGACTGTTGTATTCGAATACAAACATGCTATTTTTGCTGCTGAATGATGAAATAGCCTTGTATTCGAATACAGAGATGCTGTATTCGAATACAACAATGTTGTTTTGTTAAAAACTTCCATTTTCAACTTTGTTTATGCATGTTTAGCATATGGAAACCCTTTTAAGGTGCTTGCTAAGTGGAATGGTTATTTGTGCATTTAAAAACTTAAATGTTATGTGTTGACTGTTAATTTCGGTTGGTGACCCTTTACAACTATTGTGGAAATCTGAGCTTTTCCCTCAGATGAGAGACAGGACGATCCTACTGGTTCATACCCTGTGGATGGGAATGCATGACTGGAGCTATGTTAGGAGGATCTTACGAGGCGCGTGGAGATCACTCAGGGTGTATAGCTATAGTTTTTTGTAGAATGATCAGATTAGGATGACATAGAGGAAACGAATGTCTTTCTTTTGGATTACGTTATTTTGAACTGGAAAACTGTATCTTTACTAATATTGTCAGTATGACATCTTATTTGAATGGGTTCCATGTACCATTTGTTGCTGTGTAAATACTTTGGATTTATATTTCAAGAGAACTATTCTGCTGCGTATCAATTATATTGACTTAAACATTTATCCAAAGGTGTTACCTTATTTATTTCTCTGTTTTATTTTAATTTGTTTTGAAAAAAAAAATACACCCTCGCTTTAAAAATCGGGGTGTTACATCAACCTAATATGATCCTTCTACAAAAAACTATCAATCCCGAATGATCTTCACGCGCTCCGCAAGATCCTCCTGACATTGATCTTCACGTGCTCTGCAAGATCCTCCTGACACTACTTCGGAAAATGTAAAAGCCTTATAAACATTATGCACAAATGCTATATGACCCTACAACAGCGCTTTTTTCACAGCGCTTGTCAAAAAAACGCTATGAAAGGCTCCGTTATTTTTAAAATATATTTACAACAACACTTGTATTTAGTAAGCGCTGTAAAAGGAGCGCTATTAAATGACATTTTTGGCGTAGTGATTCCACATATAATATTGTTGACTTTCTACATTGTGAGAATCATACCAATCTCAGACGATTCACTAGAAGACATGTTGTTCCAACATACTTAGATGACTACAAATTTTGTTAATAAGACAAAATTCACAGCAGTTGGTACTTTGGACAAGCATAAAGCTAGATTGGTGATAAAAGGATATGCATAGCAATTTCGCATAGATTTTTTAAGCACGTTATTACGAGTGGCAAAGCTGAGCACAATGAGAGTACTACTTACATCAGGAGCTCAACAATGTTGGAAGTTGTTGCAATTAGACATGAATAATGTGTTCTTGAATGGAAAAATAGATGAAAAGGTATTAATGGAATTGCCACCAAATTATTCAGTTGTTGGTGAGACGAAGAATATGGCATGTAGACTTCATAAGTCATTGTATGGATTACAACAAGCTTCGAGATAGTGTTTCAATGTTTTCAACTATAATTTTGCAACATGAATTCACCAAAAGCATTGCAGTCTCCTCCTTGTTTACTAAAGGTTCGGGTGTCACTCTTGTTATACTCTTAATCTATGTAGATGGCATTTTACTTGCAAGTCCTATTCAGTCCATGCTCCAACAACATACTCAACATACTTTAGAAATTCATTTCAAGCTCAAAGTGCTAGGGGATCTAAAGTACTTTTTGGGATTGTAAATTACAAAATCGTCATAGGGTATACACATATGTCAAAGAAAGTATACTATGCAACTTCTTGAGGATACATGTTTCTTACTGACTCGAGGTCGTATATTTCTTTCACGGTGAACAAGTTAAATTATTATATGAATAAGCCCAACAAGAAGCATCTTATGATTGTGGACCAAATCTTATAGTATCTTAGGACATCTCCAAGATTAGGACTTATGTTTTCTACAGTTCAATCCCTCAAAGTTTCTACATATGTAGATGTAGATTGGAGGAGTTGCACTACTACTAGAAGGTCAACAACATGATTTTGTGTCTTTCTTGGTGATTCCATAATATCTTAGAAATCTAAAAAGAAGCCAACAACAGCTAGATCTTTTGTAGAGTAAGAATATAGGTTGCAACCTTGACATCTGATATACTTTGATTAAAACAATTGCTTAGAGATTTTGACTTACAAGTTTCCAAATGTAATAGTTTTTAGTCAGCTATACATCTTGCCTCAAATCCAACCACTCAGAAAAGATCAAAGCATATAGACATAGAGTGACACTTTATTAGAGAGAATGTTTGTTATGATTTTTTCAACTTGATCCATGTGCCTTCCAAGCCTTAATTAGCTGATCCATTAACAAATGCGCTACCCAAACTGCATAGACATCAATGAGACTAATTGTACATTAAAATTGAAAACAATATTTGTCATAAAACTTCAGTACTTCAACTTTTTTCATATGTAGAAACCACATAGACATGTTGTTTGACTTCCTCCTAATTAGCATACAATTAAGGTTAATGTTGATGGTTGTACCCTCAATGATATTTGTCGAGCTTGTTTTGGTGGAATTCTTAAAAATGGAAATTGAGAATGATTTATTGGGTTTTTCAATCGCCTTAGTTTTGGAATCAACTCTATTTGTCAAGTTAGTTTTGGTGGATTATATGCTAGTCTCATTGAGCTCCTATGTATCATGGCCTTAGTTTTGGAAACTAATTAAGTATTGTCACATAGTTGATTCCACGTCAACCTTAGCCTTGGTTATGAGAGTTTCCAACTTCATCATCCTCTTATTGCTCTGATCAACTGCATTAAGGAGTTCATTGACATGAATTGAAAATTTTCTTTTGTTTAGAGAAGAAAATCAATGTGCAGATTGATTGGTACAACATGAACAATATATATGATTTATCAATTGAGATTGACACGGATAATTATTACTTTCATTCACATCTAATGTGATTTCTTTTGGGAAAAAAAATTTAATGTGATTTAAACCCAAAGTCCAAAATTTCTCAGTAGATTATACATAAATTTTAGGGTTAAATTTAAAGAGTGAAAACCAATAACATTATAGAGATAAAAAGCATATTTAATCTTAAATTTTAATAAATAAAATCAGAGGTTGTTTTAAAAAAAAATTATAAATAGATTTTATTTTTTTAAAGAGTCTAACAGTGAAACTCACTTTTATAAAGTATGGAGAAGTAAGGATTTTATGGATGTGAAACAACATCTCAATATATCAAATCAAATATTTTTAATTCCTATTATTTAAGTTGTATTAATCGTCAATGACACTAGCGAAGATCATGTCTACAACATATAAGTCTAATACATATAATTTTACCACTAGAGCAAACCATTAAAGTTAAATAGTAATTCTTTCTAACTGTACACGTACTAGTATGTGTATTTGTGAAGTGCAACTGCTTCTTTCTTGATAGCCTTTTCTTCTCTTTTAGGACTTTTTGGACCTAAAATGACTCATCTAACTCATTTTTCTTTTCTTTTAATTAAAAAAGTAGTTTCCACAAATATTTAAGTTTTTTTTTTCTTCTCATTTTGTTTATGATTATATTGTGTGAGTGCGATTTTGTTCATTGTTTTACCGCAGCGTTTTGATTTCTCATCATATTACAACATTGTAATTAGAGTATATACAAAAGATTATAATGAATAACTTCATTATTATTATTGTTATTATTATTATTATTATCAGTATCAGTATCAGTATCAGTATCAGTATCAGTATCAGTATCAGTATCAGTATCAGTATCAGTATCAGTATCAGTATCAGTATCAGTATCAGTATCAGTATCAGTATCAGTATCAGTATCAGTATCAGTATCAGTATCAGTATCAGTATCAGTATCAGTATCAGTATCAGTATCAGTATCAGTATCAGTATCAGTATCAGTATCAGTATCAGTATCAGTATCAGTATCAGTATCAGTATCAGTATCAGTATCAGTATCAATATCAGTATCAGTATCAGTATCAGTATCAGTATCAGTATCAGTATCAGTATCAGTATCAGTATCAGTATCAGTATCAGTATCAGTATCAGTATCAGTATCAGTATCAGTATCAGTATCAGTATCAGTATCAGTATCAGTATCAGTATCAGTATCAGTATCAGTATCAGTATCAGTATCAGTATCAGTATCAGTATCAGTATCAGTATCAGTATCAGTATCAGTATCAGTATCAGTATCAGTATCAGTATCAGTATCAGTATCAGTATTATTATTATTATTATTATTATTAATATTATTATTATTATTATTATTATCGAATTAATTGATACAATATATACAATCTGAAATGTATATATAAATGTAGTAAACAAAATACAATTAATTCTCTATCAACTTAACAATATAACGATGAAAGACTAATTAAAAAGTTAAACTAAGTATTATCTAATAATATTTAGTTTGTTTTAAGTTTCTATTTCGTGCGTATATTGAAATGTAGTCAGTATCAGATGTTAAATAAGGGGTTTATATAACCTATCCTTAAATTCAACTTTCTCTCAACCTTACAATAAAACTTGTCAACATTTGGTTGAATTGGTGATGTCAAAAACCACATATAATTGATAAGAACAAATACCAATAATTTTTTTTTTTCGTAAATGAATAACTTAAAAGATGGTATATATTGCATTAATTTTTATTGTCTAGATAAAATGGTAAAGAAATTCACTCATAATTGTGAAATATATAACAATATCGATATTTCTCTATATAGGTCTTATAGATCTTACATTATATTATTTTTTTAGAAATTGGAGGTTAAGTGACAAGGAGAGCGAGCCTTAAGCCACATTTGCAATGAATCTTGTTTCCACTTATGAAATAATACATTCCTATTCTGTTAAGTACCACCTTCGTATTCCAGTCGTCGTGCACCAAGTGATTTTCTCCCCGTACATTACACGAAGTATAGTCTCCCTCGTTTACTTCGTGAACCGATTCTTCTCTATCGTACGAAAACACTGTAATGTATATAATTCAGTTCGACATATTATTATTTCACATTATATAAGAAAACACAAACATCAGTCATGAATGAAATTAGTTACCAATAGTATCGCCTATTAGGAAGTTGTGACTAGAGGCCCACCGGGTTAGTAACTCATCAGTGATAATAGGGACCCTTCGTATTGGAAAATGGGGCTCTCGTGATTGATAAGGAACCTTCCAGCTCCAATGTACACTGTCACCAACCACATATTCTCTTGATTCCGAACACGATAATAGAACCCACATTGATAAAATCAGAGTGAACCATTTTGGACTAAAATAATAACCCATCACTATTATTAATTGCTTAATTCCTCTCTTTCAAACTCACCACCGGATTCTGAGAGATTAAATAAGGTTCATCAAAACAATCCAGCCCCTTCACGATTTTGAAGTGACATCCATGCCTACGTAAGTTTTAAACAAATTGGACCTTTTCGTAATAAATTAATGAGGTATAATGCTATATATGAACTTCATTTTTACTTTTTTATGTGGTAATAATTATGATTCGTAGAGTTAATTTAAAATGTAGAGATGGTGTTTAATTATTATAGCTGTTCATTTTGTGAGAGGTAAAGTGTTTATTCGGTCCAGAGTAGAGGAAGGATGTCACTTTATCTACGATGCGTACAACACTTCAAGCATTTTTGTTGAAGCATAAATATATTATTGTGTGAATTTAAAAATTTGTTGAAGTCATACATTGAAAATAAATATTTTGTAAAATTTAAGTGGAAAGAAACTTGTTTTAAAATTTAAGTCTCACATTGAAAATAAATATTTTTTATAAATTCAAGTGGAAAGAAACATGTTTTTTAAATTCAAGTCCCACGTTGTAAATAATTTTTTTGAAATCCAACATTGAAAAACTCTCATATTGTGAGTAGTTTTCAACTATGTAAATATTAAAGTCCCACATTGGATAGAAAAGTTTGCTTCCATCACTAGATAATGAGTTTCAAACTATTGTGCAAAGTACACCAAAGTTAATTTGCTAATTGTAGAAGATTTTCACTTCTTAAAATATAATAATTCAAGTTTTTGCTAACAAACGAACCCCACCTACACATTTTTATTTAAAATTGACGATAAAAAGTAAATAAACTTATAAAAAAATGTACCACATCGTTCATATCACTATAAATATTATTATTTAGTTAAACTACCTCTTTTTTCCACGCACGTGCGCCAAACAAACATAATTCATGCTACTCTTCGAGATCATTAATACCTAAATGTTGGTGTAAGGAGCCAATTCATCCCACACAAAGATTAAACCAAATAATAAGTTAATAACCATAAAATATAAATATAAAATCTTTTGGTAATAAAAGATTTAGAGAAATTGATTTTTCTTAATAATTCACAAAGGTGTGTCAAAAATTATAAAATGTATCTAAATAAATCAAGTAGGAAGTCACCTTAGAGAAAATAATTAGATCAAAATAAAAATGACAATAAAATGTATTCAAGTTATGCATGCTCCTAAACATATATGATCCGGATATAGCTAGCCACTAAGGCGTCCACGCATAAGTCACTCATACCAATGGAGAAAATTAACCCAGCCACTAAGGCATCCACAAAGATGCATATGGTATGTCATGACCATGATAATGATGCCTGAAATGTACAAATCACTAGCCAGTTAAGCAACCACGAAAAAAAGGGTCATAATAAAAGGCGTTAAACATGTCTGCAACTGATGGTGATTGTAACGCCCTAGATTTTTAATCTAAAAATTTACTTAAAAAATACTTATTTCTTAGAAAAGATTACGATTTTTTGTTTTGTTTTGAATCCTTAACATTTATTCTTTTTAAATAATTAGTAACATTCACGTTATTTAATATTATTAAGAAAATATTTATTCAAAATTTAAAACAATGTAAAGACAATTATTCTTAGTGAAAGGGAACCACTTCCATATTTTTAGAATTCTAGTACATTTTAAAAGTTTGTGACAAAAGATTAAAAGAAATTAGAAATATTGGAACATTCTATTATTACAAAATCATTTTGAAAAAACAACTCATGTTTACCCCACGTTCGCCATGGGTCAGTACCAATTAACTACTCTCGAATCTCATCGAACTCATCAGTACCAATTAACTACTCTCGAATTGTCAATTTTTTTCCCATCATCCACATCAAACCAAAGCAAGACATATAGAAGAATAACACAAAACATATAAATGTAAAAACTTCCAATTTAAAAGAAAACAAATATCCAAACCGGTAAATTATATATAAAAACATATGCATAATGAATGCTGCTAAAACTATATGATCATGATATAAATCTGTCACTAAGACAACTTCCACATAGAATGATCACTCATACCAATGGGCAAAACAAATCTGTCAGTAAGGCAACTCTCACAAAGATGCATATATCGTGACATGAAGATATTATATCAAATAGACATATTCCCACAGCCCACTAAGAATCATGTCATATGCATTCAAAATCACTGTTTAATATCATCACATTATTCACATATCATTAAGAACACATACACACATCCATATCATGAGTATCACATATTCATAGACAAATAATCGTAAAAATTATGACTTTCACCACATACACATAAAGATAATAACTTGATATCATATAGGCCATAAAAATTAACACTTTAACATATATAACAAGAAAATTCACACTCCAACTAATATACATAATAAAAGTTAAAACTTTATCACATATAAGGTAAAAATTCAATCTTTATTTCATATTCATCATAAAACTACAATTTTATCACATATAGCATAAAATTTCATACTTTACTACATTGAAGTCAAATATTACAATTTAATCTCAACAAAAATTGGGGTTTTATTATTTTAATCCATTAGTCTACATTTATTCCTTTTAAATTATAAGTAATCACGATTATTTATTTCATGTCATTCAACCAACGGTCTAACTATAATTTGTGTGGGGGAAAATCATTACCTTGACCACTTTTCTTCCTAGTACAAAACTTTAAGCCCCACGAAGTTGTTCATGTGGAGAAGAAGTTCCAAACTTTGGAAAGACGAAGAAAGGAGGTGTGAAGGTGATGGTTGCTAGGATTTTGGTAGTCTTTTTATCAGTGAGTATACATAAATTGTGGAGTTATTGAAATTTAAAGTGGAAATTGTTAATTAGATATTGTTGGGCCTTAATGAAGAATAAGAGTGATAAAATGTCTTTTTTTATTCTTTCTAACTATACATAAATTGTTTATCCTTTTTTTTTTATGTTAACCTTCATCATAAAAATCAAGTCACAAAGACATAACTCAAATTTCTACTCATTCAAGTAAGTTCGGTCACACCAAACCTCAAACTCTTAGCCCAATCTCTTCTTGCACTAGAAAAACACATCTACATAATATATATATATATATATATATATATATATATATATATATATATATATAAACTCTCCATTGATTTAATAATTCTTATTAATAACTTTATCAACTATAATAAGTTGAATAAGACAAATAATTATCACACATAATATAATATTGAATAATATTAGTAGGTTCTAATTATTTTTAAATAATAATTTAGAGGATGTTACAGTGATCCAAATTTCCTACCTTCAAAAGTGATTCCTTGCCCAATTCCTGATCACATGTATGTTGATGGCTATGCTAATCATGATGATCTAGATATTTCACCATTTATTGATGACAATTGTGTAGATGATGATGATTCAACATATAATATTGTTGACTTTCTAGATTGTGAGAATCATACCAATCTTAGAAGATTCACCAGAAGACATGTTGTTCCAACATACTTAGATGACTACAAATGTAATGTTGATTATCCCATACATCATCACCATAACTATTCTAGAGTATTGCATGCCTAAATAAATTATGTGATGCAAGTTGCCATTATTTATGAACCTCAATTTTATCATCAAGTTGTCAAACATGAGGAGTGGAGAAAGCCTATGGCAGAAGAATTGGCACCCCTGAAAGTTGTTCCCTTGCTAGCAGGGAAAAAAGCTATAGGGTGCATATAGGTCTATAAGACAAAATTCACAGCAGTTGATACTTTGGACAAGCATAAAGCTAGATTGGTGACAAGAGGTTTCACATAGCAAGTTTGCATAGATTTTTTAAGCATAGTATTACCAGTGGCAAAGCTGAGAACAATGAGAGTACTGCTTACGTCAGCAGCTTAGCAAGGTTGGAAGTTGTTGCAATTAGACGTGAATAATGTGTTCTTGAATGGAAAATTAGATGAAAATGTATTAATGGAATTGCCACCAACTTATTTAGTTGTTGGCAAGACGAAGAATACGGCATGCTGACTTCATAAGTCATTGTATAGATTGCGACAGGCTTCGAGAAAGTGTTTCAATATTTTCCTCTATAATTTTGCAACATGAATTCACCAAAAGCATTGCAGTCTCCTCCTTGTTTAGTAAAGGTTCGAGTGTCACTCTTGTTATACTCTTAATCTATGTAGATGACATTATACTCGCAAGTCCTAGTCAGTCCATGCTCCAACATACTCCCCATACTTTAGAAAGTGATTTTATAACATCCATATATTTTCATAAATTATATATGTCTATTTTAGTAATTTTCGGAATTTATTATTTAATTAATATTTTATTCTATACGTAAAGAAATTAAATTAAAATTTACCACTATCTATTTTACTCAACAATTATAACCTTTATTTTTATTTAATTGTTTTAGTGTGACAATTACATTAGAACGGTTTATGGCATAATTATTTCCTATGTAGACAACTGTGTATTTTATTTAATTTATTAGTTTCGATAATAATAAAATTGATATGTTAGATACGTTTGCTTTATTCTATTATTTATTTTAGTTGATGAAAACATAAGTTGAATCATTTAATTAAATTAAAATTTATAGAAGTTATATCGTTTATTAGTTTTATTTTAGACCAAATAAGTATTCAACCCAGGAGATAGTAGAGTTAGTGAAAATCTTTAGTTATATATATATATATATATATATATATATATATATATATATATATATATATATA
>JBBPBS010001130.1:2666426-2704148 GCA_037974835.1 Cicer judaicum
AAAGTATTAAAAAAAAAAAAATTCGTAAGATTTATTAAGAAGTAATCCAACGAAAAATTTGAAATTATAAAGAAATTTTTTTTTTTTTTGGTATTAAAAGATTAGTGATCCTTTTTAAATAATTTAAGTGTTTGCAATCAAATTTTAGAGTATTGATTAACTACTAAAATAATTTATGTACTACGAGATTTATCTTAATTATATGATTGTTACATTAACTTGGAGTAACAATAGTTGCATACTTTACCTACTAATTGATTAGATGATTTCATGCATACTATAATGAGATGATTATTTTACTTGAGTGACTTTGATGTTATAGTATGATACTATTTAATTAAATATTTTGATATATCGTAAAGTGATTATGATACGGTTCTATTATGATTGTTTGCGTGTTCTTCTTACTCATATTATACTATTAACATGATTTCAAAACTCACCTCCTTCGTTGTTTGTGTTTGACTGGCTGGGCCCTGCGTTTGCGAAATCGCAGTTATTACAGGTTAATGAGTCTTGAAGTTCAAGTTTGAGAGGAACCCCGCTCTGATAGGTGATACTAGGAACAAGGGTTTTAATTTTTATTTTACTTATTTAATTCGATTAGAAATTTTGTATGAAAACCTTAGAAGTACTAGTAAGTTTTTAGAATTAAATCAAGTGATTATACTTAAACCAAGCTTATCAAGATTGCACTATTTTAATGGATAAAATAAATTTAAAGTGTTTTTATTTCTATTTTTGAGAAACTTGATATCCTAAATTAAATATAAAGTTTTTAATTCCTTGAAAATATATTTTTATTTATCCGCTGCAAATTTTATAGGAATATTATATAAATTATTATATATATTATTTTGGGATTTAGGGTGTCACAGTTGTCATATCGACCAATAAAATAAGTGATGATAACAATAATCATGAAGATGTTGGTAATGATCTTTTATTTGCAACATCACAACAACCACATGAAATTGATTCAATTGATGGTGGTTTATATCTTAGAGATGATCATGATGAGGGAATT
This sequence comes from Cicer judaicum, assembly GCA_037974835.1. NCBI lineage: Eukaryota > Viridiplantae > Streptophyta > Magnoliopsida > Fabales > Fabaceae > Cicer > Cicer judaicum. The sequence goes on from JBBPBS010001130.1 coordinate 2,667,454, forward strand.
TGGATTAATCAATCGTTTCGTATTGTAAATGGACAAACAAATGTGAATCCCACCAGGAAAAGAAGAAGGGCATCTTAATGTACATGTTTAATTGTTTTATATAAGCCATGTAATCTGAACTGTGTTAATATAAATTTAATTGTTTGAACATTTATTTTATATAAGCAGCCATGTTTTTTATTTTCTGATTAATTTATTTACTGCTTATATTTAGCTTGATTTGAGTGTTTTATACTAAGTTCATGTAATTTAATATAAACTAGTAATTTACATGAACTGAACTGAATATAAATTAGTAATTTACATGAACTGAACTGAAAAAGAGCCCTAAATATAAAAATAAAACAATGAGGCCTTTTACTGCGCTTATTTGAAAAAGCGCTGTAAAAGACCCTTTTAAAAATAAAATAAAGAGACCTTTTAGAGAGCTTATTTGAAAAAACGTTGTAAAAGGCTTTAGAAAAAACATTCATATAACATAAGAAAACAAGGAGGTCTTTTACAGCGCTTGTTCAAATAAGTGCTGTAAAAGACCCTTTTAAAAATAAAATAAAGAGACCTTTTAGAGCGTTTATTTGAAAAAGCGTTGTAAAAGGCTTTAAAAAAAACATTCATATAACATAATAAAACAATGAGGTCTTTTACAGCGCTTTTTCAAATAAGCGCTGTAAAAGAGCCTTTTTAAAATAACATAATGAGGCCGTTTAGAGCGCTTTCCCAACAAGCGCTGTAAAAGGCTTTAAAAAAAACATTCATATAATATTAGAAATCAATGAGGTCTTTTACAGCACTTTTTCAAATAAGCGCTGTAAAAGAGCCTTTTTAAAAATAAAATAAAGAGGCCTTTTAGAGCGCTTTTCAAACAAGCGCTGTAAAAGGCGTAGGCTAGGCCTTTTAGAGCGCTTTTCAAACAAGCGTTGTAAAAGGCATAGGCCTTTTAGAGCGCTTTCCTAACAAGCGCTGTAAAAGGGTTTTTTATATAACAGTAAACCGCTTCAGTTTCCTCTTCATTACGTAAACTTCACTATCTTCTCAACCTTCATCCTTCTTCTCTTCCCTTGCAAACCCTATCATCTCTTCTATTACGAACCTTATTTCCACGATCATCTCCTTTATTTCGAATCTTATTTTCATCCACGATATCATCTCTCCCATTGCACACAATATATTTTCATTGAAATATGTAACCCTCATTACGTATTTCTTCAAACCATATTTCTGCGAACGAACTTTCTGCAAACCCTCTTTTCTTCGCAATTCGTATTTCTTCGAACCCTCATTATTCAGGTATTGATGTTATTAATTTTTTTTTGTAATCATTAAAATGCATGTTGAGCTTGTTTAAGATATACTAATACTGATATGTACTTAGAATACTGCATGTTAAGCATGTTGAAGTTATACTAAACTGCATGTTGAACTTGTTGTAGTTAAATGGATACCCCCAAAGATTTAGAATGTCAAAATGAAGAAGTTGTGAACACTAAGACTTATGAAAATGAAGTCAAACATGGTGCAACTATAATGCAAAAGGTCATTAAAGCAAGGAGAAATGGCATCAAATTTGAGATATACTATACTCTGTTTGCTTTGTATTTTTTATCTTTTTTTAATAGCATGTACTTACTATATGAGTTTATTAGGTTGGCTGGAATGAGAGTGGTTAGCCAATTGACCCCAACAACTCCATGTTTGTAAGTTACATTGGGGCTGTTGTTCGAAAAAATATCCCAATTACGATTGATGATTGGAGAGATAAGGCGTTGAAGGATGCCAAAGATATACTATGGAATGATATTCAAGTAACTTTTTTTATCCACTCTTTTGTCATTTATAATTTTTTTCATTGAAATACTTTACTTAGTCAAACTATATCTTTATTTCGATTGCAGACTACATTTGTTCTTGATGAGGGGAGAAAGAGTTATGTATCGAGAGTTGCTGGGAAAATCCACCAGGGATTTAGATCTCACCTCTCTAATTTCTATCTAAAAGATAGAGAAGGAAATACAAATGCTGAAGCTCCAAGACTATATAAACATTATATATCAAATGATGATTGAGTGCATTTGTATCCAAACGTTCGGACCCCGCATTTGTCGTAAGTGATTAATTTATTAGCATTTGTGTTTTATTATTCATATTCGTAGTGTATTTTAAATTTTTACACAATTGCTATTTTTTTTATATAGAATATTAGTAAGGAAAATCGCGAAAGGGCAAGAAATCCAACTCACCAATACAAAAAATCACGTATGGGATATGCACGTCTTGATCAAAAACATGTAAGTAATTAAACATCACTTTTATATAATGAAGTAATTTGTATTAAAACTATAGTTTCTAACAAATATTTTGTTTATGATCTTAACGAATAGCGACAAGACACCCAATCTGATCAACCGTTGGGTCCTCATATTTTGTGGAAGGAAGCTCGTGTAAATAAAGACAGAGTGGTTGACAATGAAAATGTCCAAAAAGTAATAGAACTTCGTGTAAGTATATTATCACTTTAATATTTTTTAATATTATATTTTATCACTTGAATACTTTTTAATATTGTATTTTAAAAATGTTATTGAACTTATCTTTTTAATCCTACATGTATTTTAGGAGACTATAGAACAAAGGTCTAAAAATCAAGAGGGGCAACAAGGCTAGTTGTAGGGACATTCTGGGTAAAGTGTTTAATGTTCCTGAGTATTCCGATCGGGTTAGGGGGAAAGGATTTGGCGTAACTCCCAAGAGCTATTTTTCTCAAGAGAAGTGTCAAAATCCTTCCAATGAGGAAGTATTAGAGAAGCTCAAAATCCTTACAGAGCAAGTGGCACTTTTGGTGAAGACGAACAAAGACAAGCAACTCCCGAATCAGCTCCAACGTGAGATACAAATGGAGAGTGAAACCGCGAGTTGCAACATCAGTCTCAAAAGTATTCCCGAGGTAATTAATTACTTACTTATGTAATTACTTATGTATTAAATATACTTATATATTAACCGTACTTATGTTTTAACCATTGATTTAGGTTGTCACTACATGCGTGCTACACTTGTCGTCCCCTACTCATCGGAAGGTAGGAAAAGGAAAATTGTACAATACTTCAGGAGAAGTATTGCACAATACTCTGATCCCTACGGGCCATGTCAAAGTATCACCTGTTATTGCTTTGGAACCAACTGCACCATTGCCGATACCAGACAACGATGGAGATATGCAGTTTTTGGGCAAAGCAATCGGTAGTTACGTGGCATGGCCCACACATTTTGTTGCCCTCGATAAGGTATATTTAATTAATTGAAATGTATGTTTAATTGATATGTATATTTAATTGCTGATTTTTTTTTGCTCCTAACTATAATTTCACATTTATATTTAGATGTTGAAAAAGCCTAAAGAGAATGATAAAAAAGATTCCCATAAACGAATCAATTACATCTCCCAAAAAGGTTTGTCACATTTATTCCCTAAGGTTTGTCATTTTTTCAGATTCAATAAACTAACATTTAACCTCATTTTTGTAGATCCAATTAAATAAATCACCCGTACAGCCAAAAAAAACCAACAAACCTCAAAAATTGGAGGGTAATAGAGCTGGCAAACTACAAAGGCTGGAGGGTAATAAAGCTACCAAAGTTGTAGCTAGAAAACTAGATCGGGGACAATCGGTCGCTGCTGCTCCTAAAATAAGTCAGCCATGCCTTGCTAAATACGGGGTGTGTCTTGACATCCAAGTAAAAAGGAACATGGACAACAACGACGATTCGCGCATCATACCCATGAATAAAGCTATATTCGAAGATGAGTATGAAGAATTTCTCGAAAAGAAGTACATTTACGAACTTCTCAACCATAAGGAGCTGAGTGCTATTGTCATGAGCTTGTACATAAGGTAAAAAATACTTTTAATTGCATTTATTGATAATTAATTAAATATATTGGTAATTAATCTTATTTATAACTTTCATTGAAGGTTGTGTGCATGCGCGAATTGTCAAATAAATACTCATTCTTGTCTCTACATAAGTTGTCAATGTGCAAACTCAATCCAGTAAATGTAAAGAATTACATTGTAGATATGTTATTAGGAAATATAGAAAAGGATAAATTGTTCTTCGCACTATATAATTCAGGGTACGTAATTATATATTATTTATTTATATCTTTTTCAATTGATGAGATTTTAATTTATTAGTTGTGTATAAACAAAATTGCTTAACCAAATTTTTGTTGTTGTAGGGCACATTGGGTGCTATTTGCAATTAATGCGACCTCTGAAGTTATATACTATTTGGACTCCTTGCATGGTAATTACAACAATCACTCCGATATAAAGACTATGTTCGACACGTAAGTAATATTCATTTATTTCTTACATATATATATATATATATAAATAATGTGTTTGTTAATGTTATAATAATCACCATTATTCATTCGATAGTGCTTTATAAGTTTTTCGAGCTCAAAGAGGTGCTACAGTGTCGAAGCAAAAGTCTAATAACATCACATGGATCCCAATAAAGGTTTGAAATATATGCCTTTAAATTTTTATTTACAAATATATGCCTTTACGATTAATGCACAAATATTTTATTTACTTATATGTTTTATTTTATAGTTCCCTCGTCAAACAAACAACATCGACTGTGGGTACTACGTATTGCGATTCATGAAGGAAATTGTTGACAAGAATAAAACTATTATCCTAGAAACGGTACGGTGTTTTTATTATATGATTTTCATATATAAATTATCTAAATATTTGATACTAACTTAATATGTTCAATTTTTATATTGCAGTACTTTGACAATTCCAGTCCATCATACTCTGAGGAAGATCTAATGGAATTAAAGGAAGACTGGTGTCAGTATGTGCTTGAAATGAAAATTATTTGATTTTCTAGGAAATAGCATGCTGCAAGGGATCTGAATATTATATGGTAGCTAGTTATATTCTATTTATTCTGTTAGTTATATGTATATGATCCTAGGACACAATATATGAACATGTATATGAATATGTGTTGTTGTACAATATCATTTCAATGTATATGTAGTTAATTAGGTTATATATATGTATCTGAATGTTTTGTTGTAAATTAATATATAAAGTAAAGTTATAGAGTTCTGTTTTTGTCTACTGATTGTGTGAACTGATTTTGGATCAAAATAATTTTGGAAAAAAAATTAATAGACAGCGCTTTCTAAAAAAATGCCATAAAAAGCTAAAAAGCGCTTTTTAAAAATTTAATTTAAAACGATTTTTTTAAAAAAAATGGCACCTTTTACAGGGCTTTTTTGAAAAAGTGCTGTAAACTGTGCACATATAACTCATATATTGGGTGCGCATTTTACAGCGCTTTTTTGCAAAAGCGCTGTAAAATGTGCATAACAAGCGCGCATTATATCTACATGTTTTATAGCGCTTTTTTGTATAAAAAAAATATTGTTGTATCTTTTACAGCGCTCGATTCCACAGCCTTTTTTTAAAAAATAAAAGCGTAAATGGATTAAAAAAAACAATGTAAAATCTTTTTTTTCAATCATTTTATTTATGATTATATTGTTTGAGTGTGAAGTTATTTTGTTCTTTGTTTTAGCACAGCGTTTTGATTTATCAATCATATTACAACATTGTAATTAGAGTATATACAAAAGAAATATAATGAATAACCTCATTATTATTATTATCATTATCATTATCATTATCATTATCATTATCATTATCATTATCATTATCATTATCATTATCATTATCATTATCATTATCATTATCATTATCATTATCATTATCATTATCATTATCATTATCATTATCATTATCATTATCATTATCATTATCATTATCATTATCATTATCATTATCATTATCATTATCATTATTATTATTATTATTATTATTATTATTATTATTACTTGTGGTCCCTTAACTTAATTTCAGTTAACGTTTTACTACTTTTTTTTATATTTTAAAACATAAAAAATCAAATTGTCACTTAAAATTAAAATAAAAGACTAAATCGGAAAGAAAATAAAAAGATAAAGAAACAAAATACAATTAAGTCTCTATCAACTTAACAATATAATGATGAAAGACTAATTAAAAAGTTAAACATCTAATAATATTTAGTTTGTTTTAAGTTTCTATCTCACATGTATATTGAAATATAGTCAGTATCGTATTGAATAATAAGGGGTTTATAAAAGTTATCACCAAATTCAACTTTCGTTCAATCTTACAGTAGAACTTGTCAATATTTGGTTGAATTGGTGATGTCATAAACCACATATAAGCGATATGAACAAACACCAATAAATATGTTTTTCGTAAATGAACGAGTTATATATTGCATTAATTTTTATTGTCTAGATGAAATGATAAAAAAATTTCGCTCATAATTGCGAGATATATAACAATATCGATAATTTTCGGTAGAGTTAGGTCTTATAGATCTTACATTATATTAGTTTTTTAGAAATGGAGGTTGAGTGACAAGTAGGGCGAGCCTTAAGCCATCTTTGCAATGACGCTTGTTTCCACTTATGAAATAATACATTCCTATTTTTTTAAGTACCACCTTAGTATTCCCGTCGTTGTGCACCACAGGATTTACTCCCCGATCATCACACGAAGTATAGGCTATCTCGTTTACTTCGTGCACCGATTCTCTTCTACTGTACAAAAACACTGTAATGTGTATATAATTCATTTCAACATATTATATTTCACATTATATATAAGAAAACACAAACAACAGTAATGGATTAAATTAGTTCCCAATAGTATCGCCTATTCGGAAGTTGTGATTAGAGGCCCACTGGGTTAGTAAATTTCGTGATGGGAGAGGAACCTTTCAGCCCCAATTTGCACCGTCACCAACCACATATTCTGTTGATTCTGAACACGATATTAAAACCCACATTGACAAAATCAGAGTCAACCATTTTGGACAGTAATAATAACCCATTACTATTATATAATAGCTTCGATCAATTATATTTTTCTTTAAATGCCAATCCAACTCAATTTCATGAGACTGAGTTTTTTGAACTTTTTATACATGATGTTTTATTATATAAAAAAAAAGTGTAATGAACAACCGAGATGGTAAGTATCGAGATTGTAAGTATGACTTATAATATTAGTTTTTAAAATCAGTGTTATATATGAATCAACTTATAAGAGATTAAATAGGGTTCATCAAAACAATCTAAGCCCCTTCACAATTTCGAAGTAACATCCTTGCCTACGTGGGTTTTAAACAAATTGCACCTTTTCGTAATAAATTAATGCGGTATAATGCTATATATGAACTTCATTTTTCCTCTTTTTTGTGGTAATAATTATGATTCGTAGAGTTAATTTAAAATGTAGAGATGGTGTTTAGTTATTATAGTTGTTCCTTTTGTGAGAGGTAAAGTGTTTATCTAGTCCAGAGTAGAGGTAGGATGTCTCTTTATCTGCGATGCATACAACACTTCAAGTGTATTTGTTGAAGCATAAATATATTATCGTGTGAATTTAAAAATTTGTTGAAGTCTGTAAGACCCTAAATTTTAAATCCTAAATTATACAATTTTAGGGGTATTTTGTGAAGAATTTCTTAGGCTTTTAGCCCAGTTTTTGGTATTTAGTGAATTAAATGCCAAAAATATATTTTTGGAAATTGGATTAGAATTATTTGTCGGAAAATAATTTATTTACGTTACGAAGAATTTAATACCGGAAAGTTTAGTTAAAAATATCACTTGTTGCTGAAAATTTATCTTTCAATTAAGTTGCGACGAGAGGAGATATTTTTATCAAAAGGGTTTGAGAAGTGATGATTTTCATAAATATCTAGATATTTAGGTATTTATTGGTTTAGGTTTAATTATTATATATATATATATATATTAGATATTATTATTAGTAATATATATGTATATATGTATTAGAAAGGAATGAAACGAACAGAGAAAGAAAACAAAAGCGTTTCCCTCCCTGCCTCGCAAGTTCGCCCTTTTCTTCCTTCTTGCTTCTCCTTCCTTTTTCTTCCTTTTGCTTCAAGAAAAGAAACCCAAGGTTTGGTGGGTGAGAAGACAAGGATTTCCAGCTTCTTTCTTCTTCCCGGATTCGAAAACGGAGTTAGGGATTTCAAAACCATCAAACACAAACCTCCCCGTTTCATCTAGATCTAAGCTTCGTTTCGCGAAGAGATAGAAGGGAAAGTTGCTCACTACCACGCTACGGTGCTAGGGAACCAACTTTGGAAGCGGCGTTGGGAACGGAAGATTTTACCGGATTTACCCGCGGCACCGTAATCGCACGTTAAAGCTAACGTGAAGGTAAGGGCTCCTTCCAAACTTTTAGTTTGCATTTAGCGACTTACATGTGGTTGTGTGGAAGAGAATTTGGTTAGGGTTAAAGTAATGTTTTGTGGATAATGAATTTTAAACCCATTTATGTATGATTTGGAGTATATGAAACTTGTTGGGTTCGAGTGATGGATTGTGTCAATTTGTGTCATCGTATTCGGCGTGTTCATATTTGATAATCATAGAATTTGAGACGTGTTTTGTGTGGTTTGTGTGGAAAAGTGGTTGGATGTGTTTTGGTGTGAATTACGAATTGATGTGTTTTTGATGTGGATTGATAATATGTTTGAGTTTGTTTTGTGTGGAATTTGAAAACCATTAAGTTAAATGAGTATTAAGAATGGGGAATCTCTTAATGTCTTGTTTACTTAATGTGTGTTTGTGAAAATCGTTTTGAGTTAAATGAGTATTAAGAATGGGGAATCTCTTAATATCTCTGTTTACTAATGTTTTGGAAATCATTTAAGTTAACTGGATATTAAGAATGGGGAATCTCTTAATGTCTTGGTTACTTAATGTTGTTTTTGGAAATCGTTTAAGTTAACTGGATATTAAGAATGGGGAATCTCTTAATGTCTTGGTTACTTAATGTTGTTTTGAAAATCACTTAAGTTAAAAGAATATTAAGAATGGGGAATCTCTTAATATGTTTGTTTGCTTAATGTTTGGGGTGAAAATCGGTTAAGTTAAATGAGTAGAAAATGGGGAATCTTTTAATATCTGCATTTACTTAACGATTGTTGTGGATGGAGTCAGTATATGCTCATGCATTTTCATGCTTTTTGTAAATCGTGCAGACCCGTGATAAGTGGCACCCTGATAAATAGTGCTTTGGCCTGTGATAGGCGGTACATTTATGATTTACGTTTTTGTAAATTGTGCAGACCCGTGATAGGTGGCACCTTGGTAAATAGTACTTTGGCCCGTGATAGGCGGTACTTTTACGATTTACGGTTTTTTGTAAATTGTGCAGACCCGTGATAGGTGGCACCTTGGTAAAGAGTACTTTGGCCTGTGATAGGCGGTACATTTACAATTTACGTTCTTTTTAGTAAACCATGCAGACCCGTGATAGGTGGCACTATGGTAAACGATACGGGCCCGTGATAGGCAGTACGTTTATGGTTTACGCTTTTTAGTAAATCGTGCAGACCCGTGATAGGTGGCACCTCGGTAATTGTTACTTTGGCCTGCGATAGGCGGTACAATTATGATTTACGGCCCTTTGAGGAGGGTTTTGGTTTGGAATTCCGAGTCCATGCATTTTGGCATATACGCATTGCATTAGGGTGCTTGGCACATGAGTCGTGGTTGATTCAAATTATGATTGTGTTGATTTTGCTAAGTGTTATGGTTTGAAATTATGTGTAAGTGTATTTTTTATTCAAGTTTATGATTGTGTTGAAATTGCTAAGTGTTATGTGTTGATATTATGCGTAAGAGTGATTGATTGTAATCTATTTCGAAACTCAAGTTGTCGTGGTGATTCTGTTGAAAATGCTAAGTGTTATGTTTTGGAATTGCATGTAAGTGTGGTTGATTGCAAAACCTTTTCGAAACTTTAATTGTCGTGGTGATTTGTTATAATTTCCAAGTGTGGATGTTTTGGAATTGTTTGTAAGTGTGATTGATTGCAAAACCATTTCAAAACTCAAGATGTCGTAGTGTTTGCGCTATAATTGTTAAGTATGATTGTTTGGATTGTGTGTAAGTGTTGATTGGTTTCGATACCCTTTAAAAAGCTGAAAAATGTTGAATATTGTTGTTTTCTGCTGCTGTCTGTTGTGTATTCGAATACAGACATGCTGTTTTGCTACTGACTTGCTGTGTAGTCGAATACAGACTGTTGTATTCGAATACCGACATGTTGTTTTTGCTGTTGAATGCTGAAACAGCCTTGTATTCGAATACAGAGATGCTGTATTCGAATACAACATTGCTGTTTTGTTAAAAACTTCAATTTTCAACTTTGTTTATGCATGTTTAGCATATGGAAACCCTTTTAAGGTGCATGCTAAGTGGAAAGGTTATTTGTGCATTTAAAAACTTAAATGTTATGTGTTAACTGTTAATTTCGGTTGGTGACCCTTTACAACTATTGTCGAAATCTGGGCTTTGCCCTCAGATGAGAGACAGGACGATCCTACCGGTTCAAACCCTGTGGATGGAAATGTAGATGGGAATGCATGACTGGAGCTATGTTAGGAGGATCTTACGGGACGCGTGGAGATCACTCAGGGTGTATAGCTATAGTTTTTGTGTAGAATGATCAGATTAGGATGTCATAGAGAGAACAGATGTCTTTCTTTTGGATTACGTTATTTTGAACTGGAAAAATGTACCTTTACTAATATTGTCAGTATGACATCTTATTTGAATGGGTTCCATGTACCATTTGTTGTTGTGTAAATACTTTGGATTTATATTTCAAGAGAACTATTCTGCTGCTTGTAAATTATAATGACTTAATTATTTATCCAAAGGTGTTTACCTTATTTATTTCTCTGTTTTATTTTAATTTGTTTTGAAAAAAAAAAATACACCCTCGCTTTGAAAATCGGGGTGTTACAAAGTCCCACATTGGAAATAAATACTTTTTTATAAATTCAAGTGGAAAGAAACATGTTTTTTAAATTCAAATCCCACGTTGAAAATAATTTTTTTGAAATCCAACATTGAAAAATTCTCACATTTTGAGTAATTTTCAACTATGTAAATATTAAAGTCCCACGTTGAAAAGAAAAGTTTGTTTCCATCACTGGATAATGAGTTTCAAACTATTGTGCAAATTAATCCAAAGTTGGATGCATTTCCCAACTTTCTATTTTCTCCCTTTTATATTCTGCTCACCTAATTTTTGAGCCACTTATCCCCTTTATTTTTGTCCCTTCCATTTTTTAGCAGAGTGGTTGTGATGCCGTAGTCCCTTCGATTTTTAGAGCGGTTGTTATACCATAGTTCCTTTGTTTTTTAGAACGGTTATTCTGTCATAGTTATGAGTGGTCGTAGTACCATATTGCGAATGACTTAAATCATCATATTGATAATGACTTTAATCGCCATATTGAGGGTGTAATTCTAGAACGATTTTCAACGGTGCAGTGAAACTCCAATACAGTGAATCTGGGTTGTTTTATCCTAGGGACTTCGTGGTTGATAGTCTATCTTGCACAATTTGGGCAGTGCCGCAAAACATCTTAAAAACAGAGACCTAGTCCGCAACTCAACCCAATAATATCTTTGGTGGCATAAATTGTGATTTTTAAATAGTTTTTTAAACTCAAAAATAACAATTTTAAGACATTTATTTATGCCGTGTCAACCAAAGAGATTACTAGATTTTGTTATGTTGCCTCCGATTTCAATAAACTATTTCAGTTTGAAACAAACAAAAAAGGATAAGAAAGTTGGAGAATTAACCCATGGGAGAATAATGATTAGAATTATATTCTTAATGGACTTGTTGATGATATGTACAAGTATTACAATTCTAGTAATACTGCTAGATATATTTGACACGCTATGAATAAGTATGTAGTGAGCTGCTACCCAGAGTATCAGATGACCGATGGAGGCACACTTCCGTAAAATTTAGAAGATAACTAATGAGATCATCTATAAAGATACATCATTCATGGCATATTTAAATTAAATGTTAAAAGTTTTTATGTTTGACTGTTGAAATCAATCAAATGTCTCTTTTTGCTTATATGTTGTGTATTTTAATTTTTGACATGCTATACTATGTGATGTGAACACATTTGATTTCAAAATTAATTAACTTAGGTTTAATTCCAATGTTATTGTTCATGATTTTGAAAAATGTAATTTTTATAGTCAAGCTAAATTTGTAATTAGAGAATCATGTTAAGGATCTTTGTAACTAAAATTGAAAATCAATTTAGTAGAAAGATTAAAAGGTTTTAAGTATGATTCTAGTTTGTTTAAATGATTTTTATAAATTGCCTGAAATTATACATGGAACAACTGCACCATAATTGCTTGAAGTGAATGGTAACGTTGAAAGAAAAAAAAGGAATAAAACTCTTACAGAATTGGTTGTAGCTAGTATGCTTAATGTTGCATCTCATTGGTGTGCCGAAAAAATATTGCTTATTTTCTGTGTTTTCAATAGAGTTCCTAAATCTAAAAACAAAACATCTCCTTATGAGATAGTGAAGAAAAGACAACCAAAATTGTCTTATTTTCAAACTTGGGACTGTTTGGCTTATGTGAGAATCCCCGATTCCAATTGAATTAAACTTTTTAGTAGAGCCTATGAATGTGTGTTCATTGGGTATGCAATAAAGAACAAAGCGTATAGGTTTTATTACATAAATGCAAAAGCGATCATAGAGTCAAATGGTGTTTGTGACACCCTAAATCCCAAAATAACATTTGTAATAATATATACTAAATTATTTAAAGAAAACTTGCAGCGGATAAAGAAATTTGTTAAAGAGAATAAAAATTTAATATCTAATTTAGGATATCACGTTTCTCAAAAATAAAAATAAAAACACTTTAAACTTATTTTGTCAATTAAAATAGTGCAATCTCGATAAGCTTTATTTAAGTATAATTACTTGATTTAATTCTAAAACCTTACTAGTACTTCTAAGGTTTTCGTACAAAAACTTGATTCAAATTAAATAAGTAAAATAAAATTAAAACCCTTATTCCCGGTATCACCTTTCAGAGCGGGGTTCCTCCCAAACTTGAACATCAAGACTCATGAACCTGTAATAACTACGATTTTGCAAACGCAGGGCCCAGCCAGTCAAACACAAACAACAAAGGAGGTGAGTTTTGAAATCATGTTAATAATATAATATGAGTAAGAAGAACACGCAAATAATCATAATAGAACCGTATCATAACACTTTACGATATATCAAAATATTTACTTACATAGTATCATACTATAACATCAAAGTCACTCAAGTAAAATAATCATCTCATCATAATATATATCAAATCATCTAATTATTATTACCTTTGAAACACATCAATCACAACAAAACAATCACAAGGAAATGCAATGCTATGCATGAGCTTAGACTCTACTTCACAATGTGGTACCATTCTAACTCTGAAGTACTTGGTTAGGAGGCCATGATACTATGCCACCATTCCAGTGGACGGACAATTCAAATTGGCCCTGTCCTCATAGATCCCCTCAACTCAACCCGAGACACATATACGTGACAGTCGAGGTAAACGTGTGTTGCATGGTAGCTCCCGACATTTGGAGTGCTACCTCCAAGTCACCTAGGAATTCCCCACCGGAATACCTCCAAGGTCTAACAATCTTGCCTTAAGGCTCGACAGCAGACCGCCACGATCAGGCTCATTCAGTTGTACTTCCCCAGAATCACTAGGCTTGTCAGGCCCTACCTATATGATGACAAAATAATTTCCACTTCACAAATTCACAATATTTATTTTCTCCCCCCATTAGCTTAGACTACTCCATTAAGAGCACCATATTTAAGAATCATCACTATCTCATCAAGTATGGGGTACTTCAATATTTTCATCATAATTTTATAATATCATTAATCATAAATAATCATGATCATCGTATAAATTCATCACAATTTTTATAACATCACTATCATCAATAAAAAATCATCATTGTCATCACGTAAGCATATAGCAAACCATGCATCCATATTTTATTATCACATCACATAATTTCATCTAATCAAACATGTACACATAATTTCATTCAACATCCAACATCACAATAATAACAAATATCAACTACCACACAAGTATCGAAAATTAAATCAACCAACACCTTATAAAAATTTCTATTTCACATTTTAATCTCACAATTCTCATATTTCAAATTAATCAATTTATCTCTCAAAGGGCTACTGCTGTACGTAGCAAGCCCCGGATGAATCGTTGGGAAATACGGTTTTCCCGTTCATCTCACAATATATTATACTCATGAATTCAAACGCACTCTCACCCCTTAACTTATTTTGAAGCTTTCACACACGAATACGATTCCACGAGCAAACAACCTTTGTTCATTGACTCTTTGTCCTTCAATCGATCTAACTCGATAGTTTATGGGTAAACGTTAAAAATAAATTATGAGAAGATATTTTAAAAACTAAATTCGAAATTCGGTCAAGCAAAATTACCATAAATCAGAAACCCAATCAGTGGATAATATAGCCACTTTTCACACGGTCGTTTTGGCGTTGGTTTCACTCAAATCGGACTTACGGTGAAGGAGAACGGTGCAAAATAAGGATTTCTGTCAACGGAGAAATCGGGTATTTTAGGGAGAAATCGGGTATTTTAGGGAGAAATTTGGGTTGTTAAAAATCTGAAAAATTGTGTTTAATTGAATAGATAAATAAGTAAAACAACATATTGAAATTTGGACGAAAACAGAGAAACTTTTATGAGACAGTTATAGATCGCCGGTGCCAAACGATACGATTATTGTTGGTTTCCTCTTGATTTGAGTGGTGCTGGCCGTAAGCTTCCTTCCTTGTTCTTTTATTTTATTTTATTAACAATTTAAATCATTTACACACATGGGTCAAGCCCAATAGACTTCTTTTAGGTTTTACTATTACTATTTTATTTTATTAAAAAAAAAACACTATTTCATTAATAAAATATTATTAATATTTCAAAACTAATAATTTATAAAATACTTTTAAAATACATTAATAACCAAAACTCTCATATTCAAATTAATCACTATAATTATATTTATTCTTCCATATACTTACATTGAATTACTATGTTAGAAAATATTTAAAATTACAAAATAAATAAATATATAACATCAGCACTTTATATTAATTACTATTTTCAAATAAATAAATATAAAATCATAATGCCATAACAAGTATATAAAAATAAAGAAAATAAAACACAATAGTACCACTATCTCAAGATAATTATTTATAAAATAAATAATTAAAATTAAATATATTTAAAATTAAATAAATATAGTTAAGTACCCATTTAATATTAGTTAAATGTATAAAAGAATGTTATTTTAATTGGGTGAACGTTTATATACGTAAAATGACATAAAATCTTATTCCTCAAAATATTATACTAAAATACTATTATTTTTAGAAAAATATATAAAATAGTAAAATAAAATATTTATTATTTATATTGCTCATTAAATATAATATCTATCAAACGAGCACATCATAGAAAGCATTCCTATAACGAAAATTACTCACAAAATTTAACAACATATATTCTAAAATAATTTTAACATCAAATTAATTATTTAAAATCCTATTTAATTAATAAAATAGTTTATTATCAAATTTGGGGTGTTACAATTCTCCCCTTGTTAAAGAATTTCGTTCTCGAAATTTGCAATGAGTGAGCTAATATCTAACTTACCACCCTCAAAATTCAAACTTAGTCTATAAATATATTTAAGACATTCAATCTCCAATTAAGCACACCATGTAGAAAATTCAACTAACATAGCATGATAGACTCACATGACAAAATAAATCAATTAACACGTATAATATTTATCATTCAATTATGAAATAA
The DNA here is from genome assembly GCA_037974835.1 of Cicer judaicum. Classification (NCBI taxonomy): domain Eukaryota; kingdom Viridiplantae; phylum Streptophyta; class Magnoliopsida; order Fabales; family Fabaceae; genus Cicer; species Cicer judaicum. The sequence goes on from JBBPBS010001130.1 coordinate 2,683,370, forward strand.
AATACCATAGAGTTACTCACTATAATTTACATATAAAACATAACATATAGATTTTGTCAATAATAACTTAGTTCATTTAGTTTGGTTAAGTGAAACACATTCCAAGTACGTTGTCAATTTCAACTATTTCTTTCAAACCAAATATTACTAGTTTTACTCCTTAAAATAAAGTCTAAATCATATTACGAAACATTTAACAAATTTAACTTAGCTTTGACAAAGAGAGTAACTTTTAAAAATATAAAACACATCTAACAACTTAATAGCAGTATAATAAAATTACAATCAATTACTCTATAAAAACATATTATATATATATATATATATATATATATATATATATATAATCAAGGAAAAAAGTAATGATAGAGATACTATTTCCTAATAACATATATTTAATAATTTAATTCATTCAATTGATATAAGCAATGAACATATTTTATAATTATTTAAAAATAAAATTAAAAGGTACTTTTAACAAAATAATGAGCTATTCTTGTCTCTTTAATTGACGATGAGTCATCAGGGTAGCTAGTCCCTCCTACTCATGTAGTCAACTACTTAAGGAACTATAACTGCAGTCATTCAAATTCAAATATGAACATTAAAAGTATCTTTAACGTGGTTCAGGAGTGCGAAGGCGGCGCCACAACTCCTACTCCTTACTTCAAGTTAAAAATTCAATTAATTACACCTTCACAATAATTTATTTGTAATTTACTACTAGTGACAACAACAAAAGAAAGGCCGCTAACATCAATATATAACCAATAATTCAATTGAAGGAATATAAAACTATTTAACATTTAGATCCTCTCGACTACTCTAATTCTATACACCAATTCCAAACAATTAGAACACTTTAAACACGAACAATTTAATATTTACATAATCATATACACATTCAAGTAATTAATCCAAAAATTAGCACTAAGATTTTACGTTCATCTCATAACTCAAACGATGATTCTAAAAATGAAATATATTCTCATAGATGTCTAACTGTTCCAAATTGATCACGATTAAATTTCCTTTGAATTAACCATCACTTAAAAATTACAACAAATTGAAGCATATATATATTTTCCAAGTAGAATATAAGATAAAGAATTGTTTACTAGAAGATACAACAAATTACCAAACCAAATTGAATCAATAGTGCAAAAACCACTTTCAAGGTTACACATCATTCTAAAAATTGATTTCTTGACTTAAATTATTATTAAAAAAATATCACTAACCACTTAGCACCCAAAAAAAATCATTGAGAATTCCTAATTTTCCTTTAAATTATTTTTCAATAGTTCAAGTCCAAATAAAACTGTAACACCCCAAATTTTATAATAAAATATTTTATTAATTAAATAGGATTTTAAATAATTAATTTGATGTAAAAATTATTTTAATACATATTGATAAATTTTGGGATAATTTTCGTTATATGAGTGCTTTCTATGATGCGCTAGTTTTAAAAATATTAGATTAAATGAGCGACATAAATAATATTATATTTTATTATTTGATATATATTTAAATTAATAATAATAATAATAGTATTTTAGTGTAATATTTTAAAGAAAAAGTTTTTATGTGATTTTACGAGTATATACGCGTACCAAACTAATATAATATTTTTTTTGTGCGTTTGACTCATATTAAGTATGTACATAGATATATTTCCATTATTTATAACTATTTTCTATTTTTAGTTATTTTCTTTAAAAATATTTATCTTGAGATAGAATTGATATTGTGTCTGATTTTGTTTATTTTTATATACTTGTTATGGCATTGTGATTTTATATATATTTATTAGGATTTAGTAATTAATATAAAATATTGATGTTATATTTATTTATTTTATAATTTTGACTATTTTCTAATATTCTGGTATTATTATAATGTGGGTATTTTGAGAAATAAGTATAATTGTAGAGATTATTTTGAATGTGAATGTTTCAGTCATTAGTAATATATTTTTTTATATATTGATTATTTTGATTACTCTAATTTATAAAATATTAGTAACGTTTGGAAAACTAAATGGTGCTTGGAGGAATATTAAAATGGAAATTAAACAAATATTAATTTTATTTCCACAAAATAAAAATAATAATAGTAAAACAAAAACATAAATAAAGAGACCTTGTGAACCCTGATTTTTACTAAAATAAAATAAAACAAAGAAAAGGGAAGGGAGTTGGACACGCAGCCTTAGAACTAAACACAACAACAACCTATCGTTTGACATTGGTAAGCCATAACTGTCCCAGAAAAGTTTCTCTGTTTTCGTCCAAATTTCAGTATGTTGTTTTACTCATTTATCTAATCAATTAAACACAATTTTTCAGATTTTTAACAACCCGAATTTCTCCCTAAAATACCCGATTTCTCCGTTTACAGAAATCCTTATTTTGCACCGTTCTCCTTCACCGTAAGTCCGATTTGAGTGAAACCAACACCAAAACGATCGTGTGAAAAGTGGCTATATTATCCACTGATTGAGTTTCTGATTTATGGTAATTTTTCTTGACCGAATTTCGAATTTAGGTTTTAGAGTATCTCCTCATAATTTATTTTTAACGTTTACCCATAAACTATCGAGTTAGATCGATTGAAGGACAAAAAGTCAATAAACAAAGGTTGTTTGCTCGTGGAATCGTATGCGTGTGTGAAAGCTTCAAAATAAGGTAAGGGGTGAGAGAGCGTTTGAATTCATGAGTATAATATATTGTGAGATAAACGGGAAAACCGTATTTCCCAACGATTCATCCGGGGCTCGCTACGTATGGCAGAAGCCCTTTAAGGGATAAATTAATTAATTTACAAATATTGAAATTGTGAGATTAAAATATAGAATAGAAACATTTGTAGGGTGTTGATTGATTTAATTTCATTGAATGTGTGAAATTGATATTATTGTGATATTGGGTGTCGACTTCAATTTATGTATATATATATATATATATGTGATTAGATGAGTTTATGTGATGTGATAACAAAAGGTGGATGTGTTGTGGTAGTTTTATGTGATGATGATGATGTATGATTAATTATTGTGATGTTATAAATTTGTGAGAAGTTTATGTGATGATGTTTGATTGATGATAGTGATGCTATAAATTTGTGATGAGTTTATGTGATGAGATATGATTAATGATAGTGATGTTGTGAATTTGTGATGAGAATATTGAAGTAACCCCATAATTGGTGAAATAATTATGATTTCAATTTGTGTTTGAGATGACGGTTTTAATGGAGTATCATAAACCAACAAGGGGAGAAAATAAATATTGTGAATTTGTGAAGTGGAGATTATTTTGTCATCATATAGGTAGGGCCTGACAAGCCTAGTGATTATGGGGAAGTACAACTGAATGAGCCTGATCGTGGCAATCTGCTGTCGAGCCTTAAGGCAAGATTGTTAGACCTTGGAGCTATTCCGGTGGGGAATTCCTAGGTGACTTGGAGGTAGCACTCCAAATGTCGGGAGCTACCATGCAACACACGTTTACCTCGACTGTCACGTATATGTGTCTCGGGTTGAGTTGAGGGGATCTATGAGGACAGGGCCAATTTGAATTGTCCGTCCACCAGGATGGTGGCATAGTATCATGGCCTCCTAACCAAGTACTTCAGAGTTAGAATGGTACCACATTGTGAAGTAGAGTCTAAGCTCATGCATAGCATTGCATTTCCTTGTAATTGTTTTGTTGTGATTGATGTGTTTTAAAGGTAATATTAATTAGATGATTTGATGCATATTATAATTTGATGATTATTTTACTTGAGTGACTTTGATGTTATAGTATGATACTATTTAATTAAATATTTTGATACATCGTAAAGTGATTATGATACGGTTCTATTATAATTGTTTACGTGTTCTTCTTACTCATATTATACTATTAACATGATTTCAAAACTCACCTCCTTCGTTGTTTGTGTTTGACTGGCTGGGCCCTGCGTTTGCGAAATCGCAGTTATTATAGGTTAATGAGTCTTGAAGTTCAAATTTGGGAGGAACCCCGCTCTGATAGGTGATACCGGGAATAAGGATTTTAACTTGTATTTTATTTATTTAATTTGAACTGAACTTTTGTATGAAAACCTTAGAAGTACTAGTAAGTTTTTAGAATTAAATAAAGTAATTATACTTAAATGAATCTTATCGAGATTGCACTATTTTAATTGACAACATAAGTTTAAAGTGTTTTTATTTTTATTTTTGAGAAACGTGATATCCTAAATTAGATATTAAATTTTTATTCTCTTTAACAAATTTATTTATCCGCTGCAAGTTTTCTTTAAATAATTTAGTATATATTATTACAAATGTTATTTTGGGATTTAGGGTGTCACAAAAACAACTAAGATAAATCACGTTTCTAAATACAATACAAATAGAATAAATCACATATATTTTTAAAATTATAAAATTTCTAAAAATTCATTCCTACTTTAATCATCAAAAACACATTTCTAAATAGTTAATCATTGTAAAAATTATTATTTTCAACAAATATTTTGAAATAAAATTTAAACTATATAGATGGATACATAGGAAATTTTACAATTAATTAACACTTCTAAAATAGTTCCAGTTTATTTTCTTATTTTATCAAACTAAAAAAAACTGTATGTTCATATATATTAAAGTAGTGCACATGACACAAAACATAAGACATATGATAATGATTATGAATTACACTAATTCATAAATCTAAAAAATGATAACCTCCTCTCACACTAACTACTCAACATGCTTATAGATACATTCCTCAGTTTCTATCAAGCCACTAAATTGGTCCAAAACAAAACACATCATCAATTTTGAAGTTTTGTTCTAAACTTAAAAATTGAGTCTTAAATAAATATTGCAATTTTATAATTAATAAAAAAATTGATAAACTAAATTTTTAGTTTCTATACGCATACCAATTTAGATGATGCACTCTACGCATATCAATCTACATGATGCACTCTACATCTACAAATCTAATGCATACCATTTTGTTATGTTAATTCATATAACAAAAAAAATCTACTTGTAAAATACATCAATTATAGAATCCAAAATTTAGATAATTTTTATAAAAAGAATTTCACTATTGAGAATATTTTTAAAAATTCTGTTCTCTTTTTTTTTTCCTTCTCTTTCTCAATTAGTAGAAATTTTATCATTAGTACTATTGTAAATCACTGAAGAGTTCTTAAACTCTAAAACTCTAACATCGAGTCAAACTTTAATGAGTTCATAATATCATAATCAAGAAAATCAATCATTTCAAATAAATATCCCAACACCCTCACGATTCAATATTCACACTAGCCCCCTAAACCAATATAACAACAACTCTTTTCAATTTTCTTAAAAACAAGACAAAGTAAAACATAATGTAAATTTTAAGGTGTTTTAAACATTAAATAAAATCAGTAGCATAGAATTATTGTTATTTTATAAATCAACAAAAACTCAACTCAATTTAATTTCTTTTTCTTTAAAATAGTCAAGAGTAATTCAAACAAAAGTTTGTTTCCTCATACAAAATAAATAAACATTAACTCCTTCAAAATGTCCTTTTTTTTTAAATTATAAGTTCTACCAACCTCTAATATTCAAGAATTAATATTGCTAATAATATGAATCTCATACTATTTAAATCATGACGAACATTCTAAATTGTTTTCAAAACCAATATCAAAACTCTACTCATCTAGATACAACCATCAACACTTTCAAGTGATTTAAAGTTAACATTCACGATTTAAATTCAATTTTTTTTTAACACAAACCAACATAAAATAAAAATAAGAAAATTTTTAGTCAAAATTAAAACTTTAAACGTAAGAGACATATTTCCTATCTAACTCAAAGTTTAGAACGAAACATCTTTTTCTCTAAATTGAGTTTCAACAGAATAATAATAATTTGTACCTAGAAAAAGTCAATACTTGAAGTTTTAAACATATAATCCATAAGGAATTCAATGTTTCAATCAATTAGTTATTAGATCAAACACTTTAAACAAATACATACCAAAACTAAATATTTTAAATTGATTATGGGTGAAAGTCGAACTTTAAAACAACTCACTAGTGAGGTATGACATTTGATAACTAAGATTATGTAAACGAGATTAATAACTTGAAACATACAGTTGGTCAATCAAAATTATTACTTCCAACTATTCATGTAAAACAAGAGTGCAAAAATCAAAGTTCGGTAGACAAGCAATAAGCAACAAGTAACTAACATAATCTTGTCAACAATTAAAATTAACTCAAATCCTAACAAGTAATTTCATGGTTTATATACTCACTTAGGTAGAAATTTAGGATCCATTGCACAATCAAAGTAAGCAAATAATATACAGTTAATTAGTAACCTCGAAAATATGTATAATAATACAAAAGCATATAACTCTTAACACAATTATATAACGGGAAAATGTCATAGTAAAAATAATTATTACACAAGAAAATACAATTGACACGACTGACATTCATAACACAGAATCGACATTCGACCCACTCGGCCTGATTGGACAGACCTGCTCTGATACCACTAATGTGACACCCTAAATCCCAAAATAACATTTGTAATAATATATACTAAATTATTTAAAGAAAACTTGCAGCGGATAAAGAAATTTGTTAAAGAGAATAAAAATTTAATATCTAATTTAGGATATCACGTTTCTCAAAAATAAAAATAAAAACACTTTAAACTTATTTTGTCAATTAAAATAGTGCAATCTCGATAAGCTTTATTTAAGTATAATTACTTGATTGAATTCTAAAAACTTACTAGTACTTCTAAGGTTTTCGTACAAAAACTTGATTCAAATTAAATAAGTAAAATAAAATTAAAATCCTTATTCCCGATATCACCTATCAGAGCAGGATTCCTCCCAAACTTGAACTTCAAGACTCATGAACCTGTAATAACTGCGATTTTGCAAACGCAGGACCCAGCCAGTCAAACACAAACAACGAAGGAGGTGAGTTTTGAAATCATGTTAATAATATAATATGAGTAAGAAGAACACGTAAATAATCATAATAGAACCGTATCATAACACTTTACGATATATCAAAATATTTACTTACAGAGTATCATACTATAACATCAAAGTCACTCAAGTAAAATAATCATCTCATTATAATATACATCAAATCATCTAATTATTATTACCTTTGAAACACATCAATCACAACAAAACAATCACAAGGAAATGCAATGCTATGCATGAGCTTAGACTCTACTTCACAATGTGGTACCATTCTAACTCTGAAGTACTTGGTTAGGAGGCCATGATACTATGCCACCATTCCAGTGGACGGACAATTCAAATTGGCCCTGTCCTCATAGATCCCCTCAACTCAACCCGAGACACATATACGTGACAGTCGAGGTAAACGTATGTTGCATGGTAGCTCCCAACATTTGGAGTGCTACCTCCAAGTCACCTAGGAATTCCCCACCGGAATACCTCCAAGGTCTAACAATCTTGCCTTAAGGCTCGACAGCAGACCGCTACAATCAGGTTCATTCAGTTGTACTTCCCCAGAATCACTAGGCTTATCAGGCCCTACCTATATGATGACAAAATAATCTCCACTTCACAAATACACAATATTTATTTTCTCCCCCCGTTAGCTTAGACTACTCCATTAAGAGCACCATATTTAAGAATCATCACTATCTCATCATGTATGGGGTACTTCAATATTTTCATCACAATTTTATAATATCATTAATCATAAATAATCATGATCATCGTATAAATTCATCACAATTTTTATAACATCACTATCATCAATAAAAAATCATCATTGTCATCACGTAAGCATATAGCAAACCATGCATCCATATTTTATTATCACACCACATAATTTCATCTAATCAAACATGTACACATAATTTCATTCAACATCCAACATCATAATCATAACAAATATCAACTACCACACAAGTATAGAAAATTAAATCAATCAACACCTTATTAAAATTTCTATTTCACATTTTAATCTCAGAATTCTCATAATTCAAATTAATCAATTTATCTCTCAAAGGGCTACTGCCGTACGTAGCAAGCCCCGGATGAATCGTTGGGAAATACGGTTTTCCCGTTCATCTCACAATATATTATACTTATGAATTCAAACGCTCTCTCACCCCTTACCATATTTTGAAGCTTTCACACACGAATACGATTCAACGAGAAAACAACCTTTGTTCATTGACTCTTTTTCCTTCAATCGATCTAACTCGATAGTTTATGGGTAAACGTTAAAAATAAATTATGAGAAGATACTGTAAAAACTAAATTCGAAATTCGGTCAAGCAAAATTCCCATAAATCATAAACCCAATCAGTGGATAATATAGCCACTTTTCACACGGTCGTTTTGGCGTTGGTTTCAATCAAATCGGACTTACGGTGAAGGAGAATGGTGCAAAATAAGGATTTCTGTAAACGAAGAAATCGGGTATTTTAGGGAGAAATTCGGGTTGTTAAAAATCTGAAAAATTGTGTTTAATTGAATAGATAAATAAGTAAAACAACATACTGAAATTTGGACGAAAACAGAGAAACTTTTATGAGACAGTTATAGATCGCCGGTGCCAAACGATTTGATTATTGTTGGTTTCCTATTTACACACATGGGTCAAGTCCATTAGACTTCTTTTAGTTTTTACTATTACTATTTTATTTTATTAAAAAAAAATACTATTTCATTAATAAAATATTATTAATATTTGAAAACTAATAATTTATAAAATACTTTTAAAATACATTAGTAACCAAAACTCTCATATTCAAATTAATCACTATAATTATACTTATTCTTCCAAATACTTACATTGAATTACTATGTTAGAAAATATTTAAAATTACAAAATAAATAAATATATAACATCAGCACTTTATATTAATTACTATTTTCAAATAAATAAATATAAAATCATAATGCCATAATAAGTATATAAAAATAAAGAAAATAAAACACAATAGTACCACTATCTCAAGATAATTATTTATAAAATGAATAATTAAAATTAAATATATTTAAAATTAAATAAATATAGTTAAGTACCCATTTAATATTAGTTAAATGTATAAAAGAATGTTATTTTAATTGGGTGAACGTTTATATACCTAAAATGACATAAAAGCTTATTCCTCAAAATATTATACTAAAATACTATAATTTTTAGAACAATATATAAAATAGTAAAATAAAATATTTATTATTTATATTGCTCATTAAATATAATATCTATCAAACGAGCACATCATAGAAAGCATTCCTATAACGAAAATTACTCACAAAATTTAACAACATATATTCTAAAATAATTTTAACATCAAATTAATTATTTAAAATCATATTTTATTAATAAAATAGTTTATTATCAAATTTGGGGTGTTATAGTGTTGAATTCTATGAAAAAAAATTATCTTTCAAATGGAGAAATAGTGGGGGCAGCGAATCAAGTCAAGTTCCTGTAATTAGAAGCAACAAACCAGGCGAAACACAAACTCAAAGAAGTAAGAGACTCAAAGTTGCTAAAAATTATGGACTCGAATATGCGGGCTATACTTTATAAGAGAATCTTGTAAATCTCTAAGAAGCTTTGTCATCTTTGGATGTAGATTTATTGCAATAAGCAATAAACGTTGAAATGGATTCTTTAGAGTCTAGCAGGACCTAACATTTAGTAGACTTGCCTTCTAGTTGAAAACCAATAGGTTGTAAATGGATCTTGAAAAAGAAACTAAAACTCAATGGAACTGTTGATAAATACAAGGTACGTCTTGTAATCAAAGGTTTTAGACAAAAAGAAAATAGAGATTCTTTCAACACCTTTTCACCAGTCACTAGAATAACATTCATTAGGATACTCATATCATTTGCGGCTATTCATAACCTGGTGATACACCAAATGAATGTTAAAACAACTTTTTTCAAAAGGTGATTCAGAAGAAGAAATCTATTTGGAACAACCTTGTAATTCAAAGACAATAATACAGGTTAGATAAATCATTGTATGATCTTAAACAAGCTCCTAAGAAATGGCATGAAAAGTTTGATAACTTGATTATATCGAATGAGTTTAAAGTGAATGAAAGTGACAAATGTATTTACTACAAATCTGAAAATGATATTTGCACTATCATATATCTCTATGTAGACGACTTACTCTGATTTGATTCAAACATTCATGCTATAAATATTGTGAAATTATTGTTGTGTAATAACTTTGATATGAAAGACCTCAGAGAAACGAATGTAATCCTTGAAATCAAGATTACTGTTGACACCACATAATTTTGTCCACTACTTTGTGATTTTTAATAAATATATAAAAAAAATTAAAAAAAATAATAATGATGAAAATAATAATAAAAACAAATAGTTAGACTTTTAAATTTTAGAAATCATGGATGTGTTTGATTTCTATTTGACTCTGATTCTTTTTCAGAAATTTTTACTATTTTCTAAAATATATAAAATAAAATAAAAACAAACAAACATATTTAATTGAACTGGATTGATGATAATAAAAATCATTATAATGGTCATCATTTGAATGAAAAGAAACCGTAAAAAAATTAATCATTATAATGGTGATCAATTGAATAGAAAAGAAACCGAAGAAATGAATCAATGGTAATAAGAATTAGTATAATTGTGGCCGATTAAATGAAAAGAAATCGAAAATAAACAGATTAATGGTAATCAATTGACTATTATTCTCTTGTCTTTTTTAATCTACACCCAAAAAATCTATAAATAGTCTACCACAAGAGGACAAACAGGGACACAATTCAAAACAAAATTTGAGAGCACAGAAAAAATAGAGAGATTAATAGGTAAAAGAGGAGAAGATAATTTGATCTTGAAAAAACCATTCTAGCAAAAAAACAATTCAGTAGTAAGGTATCACTTTCGTATTGTTTTCTCTAATTTTCTGCTTATTAGTCTTTGTTTTGCATCCTTTTAAAATTTATTCTTTTTTTCTTCTTCTATTTTTTCTGTTTATTAGAAAATAAACTCATATGTTAAGTTTTCATTTTTTTTAAAGTTGTTTAATCCTAAAATTATTTTCTTTGCAACACAAAATAATAAAAAAAAAATATAACTAATTGATATTTATAGACCAAGAAAATAAATTTTGCCCTATTGTAATATAATAGAAAATTCATATTATATCTTTATAAAATAACTAAAAAAATCATAACAACGGATAAATGGTTTTTCACTAAGGATTAGAATTAATGGTTGTTGCCGCTGAATAAAATTCATCCTCCCTTGCCGCGCCATATCACTCACCCCCAATCGTTGGTGGCATTTTTATAGCAACATATCTAACAACGTACGAGCAAATCCTTTAATAGGTTGTTTCACCGTCGTGTTCATCTGTCTCTTTCACATAATGCCACGTTACGTTGTTTTTTTAAAAAAAAAACAATTTTTTTTCTTTACTTTAAAACAAAAATAGAAGATATAATTCATGAACAAATGTTATTATTATTATTATTATAATTATAATTATTATTATGTTTTTATTTTTATTTTTTGATACGTTTGTAAATAAAAAATAATTATAAAACCGGTCAACACAGAAATATTTTTTATCCTTGAACTACGTGTGTTTTGATTTCTCTATTGCACATGGGGATACATAGGAGCAAGGTCTTCCTCTTGGCAAACCAAATTAATAAAAACAAAATTCTTCTTTTATTAATGTAAATAATTTAATTTCTCTTTTTTTTATTATTCTTTTTGGGGTAAAAATCAATAAATAAATAAATAGTTTGTATATAATTAATTATAGGATAACCATTTTAACGGACGTTGTAGGGTGGTAATACTTCCCTACTTGTAATCGACTCCCGAATCCAAATGTTTGGTTAAAAAAATCATTATTTTAGGTTTTATCGAATTTTTTCTATAGTAAAAATAAAATTGGTGTCAACTCCTTTTTCACGGACAAAACGGATACCACAATTAGTAGGTTAGAAAATGGAATTTCTTTGTATCAATCTCACTATGTTGAAACAATCCTAAAGAAATATAAATACTTTGATCGTAAATCTGCTTACACACCATATGATTTAAGTGTGAAACTTTTCAACACTAGTAAAGGTGTTAGACAAACTGAATATGTGAGCATCGATGGCAACCTCATATATGCCACTGATTGTCCTAGACCTGACATTGCCTATGTCGTGGGACTGTTGTGCAGGTTTATCAATAGACCTAGTATGGAGTATTGGTATGTTGTCGAAAGAGTCATGACATTTCAAAAAGGACCATGAGTCTCGAATTACATTATCCAAGATTTCCTACATTCCTTGAAGGATACAGTGATGTTGATTGGAATATCTTATCAAATGATTTCAAAGCAACCACTATATTTTGGAAATCAAATAACATACGATATTGGTTGAGTCCACTATGGAGTCTGAAATATTAGCTACTACTAGTGAAGAAGCGAGTTGGTTGAGATGCTTGCTAGTTGAGATCCCTGAATGGGAAAAACCTATGACATATGTTTTGATCCACTACATTAGTATCACGACTATTGCGAAGATTGAGAATCATTATTACAAATATAAGAGAAGAAAAATTCTTCGTAAGTACAACGCTGTTAGAGAGTTACTTTCTAAAAGAGTTGTTATAGTGGATCATGTATGCACTAATGAGAATTTAGAAAATCCTTTGACGAAAGGGTTTGCTAGAGTTAAAGTCATAAATACATCCAAAAGGATGTGACTAATGCCTATAGAGTCAGTCATGATGGTAACCCGACCTAAAAGACTGAAGATCCCAAGATTAGGTTCAATGGATAATGACAAGTCGTGAAGTGATATGAAATGAACATGCTATTATAAATCAGAGAAACATGACTTTTGAAAGGATAATAGGATGAGGTAATAAAAACTTTTATTGTGATCTATATTCTATGTGGAGGGAGTACCTAGCTAAAGAGTACTCTTAATAGACTCACCTATGTGAATGTAGAAGTGGGGCCGCTTCCTATAGAATTTTGAGGCATAATTCCTAGAGTGTTCACTATTCTTGGATACACGTGCATGGCCATTAAATGCACGAGCTTTTGAGAATACACCCTATGAAAAGGTTGTGTGGGTTTGATGTTAGAGATAGAGTTCAAGACTATGAGTCACTCTTGTTGAATCTGAATCTTACTTACTATGCAAAGGTTCAAGTCAAAAAACACCTTTGTTTATGCACGATCTTATATAAGCATTTGACGCTATTTCAGAAACATTTTTTAAATTCAAGTGGGGGATTGTTGGAACATAAGTATGTTATTGTGTGAATTTAAAGTTTATTAAAGTCCCACATTGGAACATAAGTATGTTATTGTGTGAATTTAAAGTTTATTAAAGTCCCACATTGGAAAGAAATATTTTTTATAAATTTAAATGGAAAGAAACTTGTTTTAAAATTCAAGTCCTACATTGAAAATAATTTTTTTGAAATCCCACACACGATAGAAAACATATGTGAATTTGCTTCCATCACTATATAATGAGTTTCAAAGTATTGTGAAAAGTACACCAAATTTAGATGCATTTCCCAACTTTTTATGTTCTCCCTTTTATATTATGTTCGCCTAATCTTCGAGCCAGTTTTCCCCTTTCTTTATGTTCCTTCGATTTTTGAGCGGTTGTTATGTTGTAGTCTCTTCCGTTTTTAGAGAGGTTGTTATGTCGTAGTCCCTTCGGTTTTTACTGTGGTTGTTATATTGAAGTTCCTTTATTTTTTTAGAACGGTTGTTATGTCATGGTCCCTTTGTTTTTTAGAGCGGTTTGGTATCGTAGTCCTATCGGTTTCTAGAGCGGTTATTATGTCGTAGTTATGAGTGGTCGTAGTACCATATTGAGAACGAATTTAATCGTCATATTGACAGTGGCTTTAATCGCTATATTGAGGGTGTAATTCTAGAACGATTTTCTACGATGCAGTGGAACTCCGATACGGTGAATCTAAGTTGTTTTATCTTGGGGACTTCGTGGTTGATAGTCTGTCTTGCACAATTTGGGCAATGCCACGAAACTTCTTAAAGAGAGCAACCTAGTCCGTGACTCAACCCAATAATATCTTCTGGGGCATAAATTGTGATTTTTAAATAGTTTTTGAAACTCAAAAATAACAATTCCTGACTTCATCTATGTGACTCATGGCAATCGAAAAATGACAATATTGCCATTCGTTTTTTTTTCTTCTCATATGTAGAAACCACATAAAAATGTTGTTCGACTTCCTCCTAATTAGAATACAATTAAGGCTAATGTCGATGGTTGTACCTTCAATGATATTTGTCGAGCTTGTTTTGGTGGAATTCTCAAACATGGAAATTGAGAATGGTTAATGGGTTTTTCAAGATTAATTGGTACTCATTTATTAGTTGAGCTCCTACGTATCATGGTCTTAGTTTAGCCCAAGAAAAATATTATTTGAATATTATTATAGAGTTGATTCCACGTCAACCTTAACCTTGGTTACGAGAGTTTCCAACCTCATCATCCTCTTGTTGCTCTGATCAACTGCATTAAGGAGTTCATTGACATGAATTTTTCTTTTGTTTAGAGAAGAAAATTGATGATTAGTACAATATGGATAATATATGCTTTATCAATTAAAATTGACATGAATAATTATTACTTTCATTCACTTCTAATGTGATTTCTTTTGGAAAAAAAAAATCTAATGTGATTTAAACTCAAGTCTAAAATTTCTCAATTGATAGTTGATACATAAATTTTAGGGTTAAATTTATAGAGGACTTTATAGATATAAAAAACATATTTAATAATAATAATAATAATAATGAAGTTATTCATTATATTTCTTTTGTATATACTCTCATAAAAATGTTGCAATGGGATGAGTGATTAACACGTTGCACTAAAACAATTAACAAAATAGCTTCGCGCTCATACAATATAATCATAAATAAAATGGGAAAGAAATTTAAATATTTGTGAATATCACTTATTTAAATAAAAGAAAAGAAAAACAAATTAGATGAGTCATTTTAGGTAAAGAAAGGCCTAAAAGAGAAGAAAAGGCTAACAAAAAAGAAACTCTTGTGCTTAAGAAATACACATACTAGTGTGTGTATAGTTTGTGCTTAAGAAATACACATACTAGTGTGTGTATAGTTAGAAAGAATCACTATTTAACTTTAATAGTTTGTTTTGGTGGTAAAAATATATATATTAAACTCTTACGTTATAGGCATGATCTTTGCTAGTGTTATTGACAACTAGTACAACTCAAATAGTAGGTATAAAAAAATATTTAATTTTATATATTGACACGAGGATTCAGATCCATAAAATCTTTACTTCTCTATATTTCATTTGAGTTTCACACCTAGACTCTTTAAAAAAATAAAATTTATTTATAAAAAAATTAAAAAAAACCTCTGATTTGATTTATTATTATTATTATTATTATATTATGATTATTATTATTATTATTATTATTATTGAATTATTCATGACTTTTGGCGTTTGTGTTACGACATGGCATTTTATTAATTTTTTTTTTGAAAAAAAAATGCATTTGCGGTGTTAAAAATAGGTTGTTACATTGTGGTATCAGAGCTTTGGTTAGATGGTACGTCGATCTGTAAGTTGGGAGTCGTTATTTGATCATTCATCAATGTAAGTTGTTTGAGTAGTCAAGTCTTGTGTAGTTGTGATACGATGATGTAGTCGAAAGTTATCCTTTGAAATTATTCTAAGTGGTGTGAAGATTTCTTTATGATGTTGATTTTGTAGGAAACAATGCCTACAAGAAGGAACAACGCTGCAAGAGTCAATATCAACAAGGATGATCAAATGGATGAAGCAATGAATAATATGGTTGCTTCTGTTGCTGCACAGACAGCTGCAAAGAGTTTATGGGGTCTGGAGAAGAGAGAAAGAGAGATATGTCGTCACAATCCTCCAAATTTAAGGGGTGATGAGAGTTCAGAAAAAGTCGACCATTGGATTCAGAAAGTGGAAAAGATATTCAAAATGATTAATTATCATGCAAGGGTGAGAGGTTTTTATGGACAAATATTATGATAGTTTTTCGTTCTAACATCTAATAATGCTTTTGTTATGGTTTGCTTTGGCTTTATTGATTTTTAGGCTATGTTCAAAGCATACACCACCAAAATAATTGAAGGAGGAGGCATAGATGATGATGCAACAATTAATAACATTTTCTTAACATACAATTGTGAGTTCACTTGTTATGAGGAATATGTTTATCCTCTTTTTAGGCTCTTCCCTTATTTGTGTTGTTATTATTTATACTTAGTAACATTGATGGACATTTCAATTTAAAAGTATTAAGATGAAATATCTACATGGCATAAGTTTTGTTTTCAAGATTTCTTTTTATATTTCATGAAAAATATTCTCTCAACATAGTCACAAAAGCCTTGACTTAATTTCGTTATAGAAGTAGTTCTTAAATGGTCGCAACATATTTGGATTAATCAAGGGACATATAGTGGACAAGGTGAAATCATTTTCTTTGATAATCAAATTTTTAATATATGTTTGAATTTGTAGATATTTGATAACTCATCACCATTTGAGAAAGTTCTCATTGAACACATCAAACAACTTTGGACATGACTTTTTTTGGGAAATAAGCGAAGAAAAAGAAATGAAGATATTGGAACAATAAGAAAATGAAGATATAGGAAGTATAAAAAACTAGATGATAAACAAAAGCTTAATTTATTTGTTTTAACATTGTTTAATATAGTTACATTATAGATTTTGTAATCTAAAAATATGAGTTTGTAGGCACATTTGGTGCGATTGCTATTTATTTAATATATGTGTGATATATTTTGTTATATGAAATGTAAATTTGTGGGATTATTTTATACGATTGTTGTCAAAATCTAACTTTGAGAAGATAGAAATAACACAAATAAATTATTTTTTTATTATTATTTTTACATGTAATATAAAAAATACATGTAAAATACCTGATAAATACTTATATTTTGACTCGGAATAGACATTTATGATATCTATTTTATTTAAAAACCGATATTATAAGTTGATTCATATATAACACTGATTTTAAAAACTAATATTATAAGTCATACTTACAATCTCGATACTTACTATCTCGGTTGTTCATTATACTTTTTTTTTTATATAATAAAACATCATGTATAAAAAGTTCAAAAAACCCAGTCTCATGAAATTGAGTTGGATTGGCATTTAAAGAAAACTATAATTGATCGAAGCTATTATATACTCTATTGGCCTGAGTTTTTTTATATAATATACATAGTTAAAGGAATGTCTTAAATATAACATATGTCAATATAAGAAACAATTGATTCATTTGATAGTCTATAGTATTTTTCTATAACACTTTATACGTGAATCGATGTAAAACACTTCATCTAACATGCAATTATATGACTTAGGTTTATTCAAAGTATGCCACTTATCACATGATATATAGGTTTATTTGACTTAAAAGTATCCATGGAGCATGTGTGTAGAAGTATATGATTCATATAAGAAATGACGTTTTAATTTAAAATATATTTGTGATTTGAAATATACTTGTGATTCGAACATTTTAATACACTGATTTTCATGGTAAATCGATATATATATATATATATATATATATATATATATATATATAACATATAACATTAAAATATATATATATATATATATAACATATAACATTAAAATTGTGTTATATGTGAAGGTAATACAAGTAAAAATATATTTACTTAATATATAATTTTTATATATGATAACAATAAATTTGACAAATGATACAAGAAGTCGTGTAAAATAAATTTTGTTTATTAATATAAACAACATTTCTCAATAATATAGTATTTATTATTAAATTAAGTTATGTATATTTATATATTTATCGTATTTGTAATCATGTTTAATAAAACACATTGAGAAATCTTTTCTAGCTAATGAAAATCGGTTGATTTGTTTATTTTTTATTGGTTTTGGGTATTGGTTTCGTCTGCCCCAAATTGGTTTCATTACACTGATACTTTATAATAATATTTTGTTTTATTCAAAATGTCATGCGATTCAAAAATTCCCAACATCTTGCCTATATAAGTTAGACATATACGAATAACCGATAATAAAAAATATTTATCTCAAGTCTAAACAAAAAGTGCCACGTATCCTAGCCCAAGTCTAACACCTATTGCTTGATGTCTAAGTTTACATTTGATGAGATAAAGTCTAACAAATTGTTTTATAAATAGTGGATAGTCTTCACTCTAAAAGTTGATTTTATAGAGTTTGTGTAGGACCTAATCTAAATTTTATGATGATCAATGATGAATCCAATTTTATTCTTTGCATCAAGAGGAATAACCATTGCAGACACCAAGAGGAATAATTTTCCCCAATCAATGGATGTGAAACAAGAATAAGACATGGATGATGTGAATGAGGAATTAAGAACGAATTATGTTGCTATTACTGTTAGATCATTCTCATGGATTTGTTACATATAATTATTAGTGTGTTAATAAAAATTAGGTTGTTGCAACTCAAACTTGTTCATATATATATATATATAAGGAACATATTTAATGAGAAGAGTTGAGGGTTAAATCATGACAATATAACTATATATGGATGATCATGATTAAAAACTATTTAAGTGACACATGATCACTTAAAAAAGTCACATGTCTTTTTCTTCAAATCTTAACCATCTATATATATATATATATTTTGGTAGCATATCAAATGAGAGGGTGTGACAAATAAATATTTGACCATACATAAATATTCAAGATTAGAACAAAAAAAATTATGTGACTTTTTAAGTGATCATATGTCACTTAAATAACTTAATCATAATTATATATGATTGTATAGTCAAAATTTATTACTCTCACTCGGCGTGGAGCTTTTTCAGGATATAGGATGGCCACGGCCACCCCAAAATTTTCAATAGATCCTCTATATATTCCTATATTTGTGGGGATGCGTATAGAATGATGGTCTCAAAGTAAATTGTAGAAATATGATATGGTGTATAATTTGAAGGAAATTTTCGCATATGAATTTAATTAAATGTATGAAAATAGTTAAATTTTAAATTAAAAAATATTTATTTTAAACAAATTGAAAAATGAATGATTATTAATTGTGATAAAGTTGTGAAAACCAAATTATATAAGTCTATAGAATAATCATGGTTTAATATATGTTAATGGATGATAAATTTCGACTAGACATGACATGTCATATGTTAATTAATATAGATATTGTGGTGTAGGTTGTTGTAAGTTTGAGATCTATAATCAGTGTATTTTATTACTAGAATTGTTTTTAGGAATTTAACTGTAACTGTAACTGTAATTGTTGGGTTATCGTTTTCGATATGTATATTTGAATCTAATATGTGAAGATGACATGCTATATGTGTATATTTTCTTATTATACGAATTAACCTAATCAAATAACTTGTATCATCTATATTGTATCATATAGATTGGTATCCTTATATCCTCATAGCATATCTTTTATTTAGCTCAATTTTTAAGATTAGAACCCAAATACACAATATTTGTAGACTAAATTATAATTTAAATGTCTATTATAAAAAAATCTGAAGCAATAATTTATTAAAAAAATTACAAAAAAAACTACTATAATTACAAAATAAAATAAATTTTATAATCTATATTCTAATTAAATTTTAATTATTAAAAATATAAATTAAAATTTGATCTACTATATTTTTTCAATATATTTTTTTACATTTACAAGTTAAAATTTTTATATTAAATATAATATTATATTTTTTATTTATATATTAACATTTTAAAATTTCGACTGCCTCAATATTTCACTAACTCTCACCTTCTTATTCTCAAATGCCTCTCATTTAATATACTCCTATCTCTCTATATTATATATAAAAGGTATCTTTATGTATATCAGTTTGACTAAAATAATGGGATGCCTCAAAGAAGTATATGCATTGTAAATATTTTTGCGTAGTATTATTTTTATAAATGCATAATTCTTAGAGTTCGAGTAGTAAAAACATCCTAAAGAATAATAGCAAGAGAAGGGAATTGAGTCAATTTGATTGATCATTTTATAAAGGGGAAAGTACAATGTTTTCTATAAAGATAAAATGCTATAATTTTTGTTTGAAAAGATTATGGAGCATGTTGTATATCACCACAGGGAAATATCTACAACTAAACAAGAATTGTGGAAAATAAATTTATGAAATGTTTGGTGATGATGGTTGAAGTTGGTGTCGCAATGTATGAGTTTTTAACATTTTCTTATTAAATAAATAGAAGTGGAGAAAATTGATTGTTCGAGATGCTATATTATTTAATTTAATGAAATTTAGATATGGTCATTTGATTCCTAAAACTTTAACTATTTGTTTAGGTTATAAAAGAAAAAAAGTTTCCTAAAACTTTAACTATTTGTTTAGGTTATCAAAGAAAAAAAAGTTAATGGAAAGAAAGTGAAAGAAAAAAAATAGTAAAAAATGGAATCATCAATTAGTTGTTGAGTACGAATGAATGAGAGAGGAAAGAAAAAAATTATATATTTAAAATAGTATAAATGTCATTAACAAAAATTGAGTTAGGCTAACAAAATAAAATTAAAATAAAATAGAGTGTTGTTCTCATTTTACATCAATCAATGGATTTAAGATTTTTTTTTTTTAAT
>JBBPBS010001130.1:2704288-2752765 GCA_037974835.1 Cicer judaicum
ATTTATTTAACATATAAATCATTGTTAATATATAATTGTATATTGTTTTGTACATTATTTTTTAAAATTTGTATTTATTGATTTGTTTATTTATATGTATTTTGTCTTTTTTTTGTAAAATCATTACTAATAATAATTTTAAATATATAAATTACATTATTTTTAATAATTTAATAGTTTTTATCTCACTTTTTTAATAATTATTTAGATAATTAATGTAATGTATAAAAGTTTAGAGTAAATGTTTAAAAAAAAAGTTAAGTTTTATCATTTAATATAACTTTTTTATTTCTTTTATTGATAATTGGTTTATTTAATAGTTATATACTAAATAGGAGACAAAGATATAAAAAAATGAGATTAAAAAAAGTTAATGTTAGTGATATTATTAGCCTAAATTTAAAAATAATGTAACGTTACAAATTTTTATATAATTATTTTAAAAAAACTACAAATTATAGGAATGTAGTAAGATTAGAATTTTACGGTAGTTTTTAATCTATATAATATGTATTATCACTTGACATACATGACTCTAGAGTCACATTTATTCGGTGAACAATGGAAGATAATGAATTTTCATGATTCATAATCAAATTTGTTTTATAAAAATATTACATATATACTACAAGAAAAACCTTATTTTGTGGCCAACTTTATAAATATTTTGTAACCGAATAAAACCCTCACAAATTTGTGACCGAAAAAGCCCTCACAAAGGCTAAAATTGAAATTGGTGTGGCTGAAAAAACCCTCACAAATTTTTAAATATTTAACTGAATTTTGTGGCTGCCTAAGCCCTCACAAAATTACAACATCGTGATTTTGTGAGGGCTTAGGCAGCCACAAAATTCAGTTAAATATTTAAGGATTTTGTGAGAGCTTTTACAGCCACAAAAAATGAATTTTGTGAGGGCCAAATCCGTCACAAAGAACTGGTGTGACTAGGGCGTTTGTGCCTGCATAGGCCGCCACAAAGGAATGGGCATGTGGCGTTTGTGGCTGCAAAGGCCGCCACAAAGGACGCCCAATCTAGCTGGCTTTTTTGGCCGCTCAGGCCGTCACAACTGGACATATTCATTAACATTACTGGGGCAAAGGCCGCCACAAAAGGAAATATATACGTTGGCATTACTGGCAGCAAAGGCCGCCACAAAATCCTTATAGCCGTTGGCATTGTGGCTTCTTTGGCCGCCACAAATGCTTAAGGCCAATACTATATATATTTCTCAACCTCCTACTTCATTTTTTCACATCCAACTTCTCTCTACAACCTCATTCTAACTATTCTCTCCTCCTTCTCTCTACACAAAATTACTCTTCATTTAAATTTGGTAAGTATAAATTATATTATATATGTAATTTTATAATTTTATTTTTTAATTTGATATAACTAATTAATGTTATTGATATTTATTTTTATAATGCTTGTTAATTATTTCGAAGACTTGCAAGCATCGTACGTGAGTGAAAGCTTGAAGTCAGACGCTACTCGGCATCAAGTTAGTATTTTATATATTTTAAATTTAGATTAGTAAATATATATATATATTATTTTTAAAATATAGATTAGTAATATATATATATATATATATATATATATATATTTAGATTAGTTTTAAAAATTTATTTTTTAAAAAATAGGAATCATGTTGTTTACATATTAATATATGATAAATTAAAGTTTCAAATCACGGTTAAAATATATTGATTTTAATATAATTATTATTTAAAAAAACATTATTAAAATTGATGATATTATTATTTTTTGTTATAAATAAGTCTTGATTTTTAAAAAAATATCATTTAAAATTTTATATAGGTTTGTAAAATGATATAGTCGTGATTAATAATTTATTATATTATTTGCAAATTAATTAATATATAATCCCCTAATTGACATATATATCAAAGTTATTGATTTTAAAAAAACATTATTAAAATTTATCATATTAATTATTATTTTTTGTTATAAGTATTGATATTTTATTATATTATTTATAATTTATTATAATGTTTGAAAATTAATATATATATATATATATATAATTTAAAATTTTATTTCGGTTTATATATAATATATATATATATATATATATATATATATATATATATAAAGCAACTATAGATTTAGACCGTAGTTGGAGGTACGATAGGAATTTTCCTAGAAGAAAGGGTCTTAAACAACTTTTTTTAACAAGGTCGAAGACTTTCTCAATTTTGCGAGAGTGCAAAAAATTGTCCAAGATGAAGGGGGAATGAGATGTCCATGTTGTTTATGTCGATGTAGACGGTTTAAAAGTGAAGATGAAATAAGAGTGCATTTGTATGCAGATGGATTTATGCCTAACTACTGGATTTGGACTAATCATGGAGAAGAGTCTCCGGCGGCGCCTAATACTAGTACGTCTTTGGAGAATTATACCATCGGTCCTTCAAGTAGTACTAACATGTTAGGTATAGATTATTATAACTATCAACACTTTGAGGCGATGAATGATATGATCTCGGATGCTGTTGGGGTTAATTTGTCATTCAATGAAGATCAATATGATGATACCGATGGACTTCCCAATGAAGAAGCTCAGAGATTTTATGGTCTTTTGAAAGAGACAAATAAACCATTGTTTGAAAGTTCTTCAAACTCAAAGTTATCAATGTGTATTAGACTGTTAGGTCTAAAGTCTCAATTTCATGTTCTTGATTTAGCTTTGGATTTGATGACTAAAATGATGCTAGACGCAACACCTGTTAGAGATTGTTTGCCGCAAAGTTATTACGATGTGAAACGGTTAGTGTCAAAATTAGGATTAGGTGTCAAGAGGATTGATTGTTGTGTTAAAGGTTGCATGTTGTATTATGACAATGAATTTGGTATGAATGATGCAAACTTAGTTGAATGCAAGTTTTGTCAAGAACCAAGGTATCACCAAAGGAATAACTCGAGGGTAAGTAGGGGAAAATCAATTCCAAGAAAAGCAATGTTTTACCTCCCTATTTTATCAAGATTGCAAAGATTGTTTGCATCAATACAAACTGCAAGAAAGATGATGTGGCATTATGAGAATAAAAGAAATTCAGGCGAGTTGCGACATCCGTCTGATGGTCAGGCATGGAAACACTTTGATCAAATACATCCTGATTTTGCGTCTGATCCACGCAATGTAAGACTTGGATTATCCTCAAATGGATTTACGCCTTATATACAAGCATCGTCTACTCCTTATTCTTGTTGGCCGGTTATTGTTACTCCTTACAATCTTCCTCCTGATATGTGTATGTCTAAACCTTATATGTTCTTAGCTGCTGTGATACCAGGTCCTTCTAATCCTACAACTGGTATTGATATTTATTTACAACCTTTGATTGATGATTTGAAGAGGTTGTGGAATAGTGTCTTGACATATGATATTGCTCAGAGAGAAAATTTTATGATGAGAGCTGCATTGATGTGGACCATTAATGATTTCCCCGCTTATGGGATGTTGTCGGATGGGGAATCCATGGTAAACTAGCTTGTCCTATTTGTATGGAAGATACAAAAGCATTTACTTTAAAATTTGGCGGGAAGGCATCGTGGTTTGACTCGCATCGTAGGTTTTTACCTGCTGATCATGCATTTAGAAGGAACAAAGCTGCATTTATGAAGGGCTATGCAGAAAGTCTAGGACCCCCGCTTAAATTGACATTAGAACAAGTTTGGAATAAAGTAAAAGATATGCCAAAGGTACATGTTGATAATGGTGTGGCTTGTAAACCACAAGGTTACGGACAATGGCACAATTGGACAAAAAGATGTATTTTTTGGGATCTACCGTATTGGAAAGATAATCTTTTGAGACATAATCTCGATGTTATGCATATTGAGAAAAATTTCTTTGACAACATCTTTAATACTGTGATGAATGTGAAAAGGAAAACAAAAGATAATGACAAAGCAAGAAAAGACATAGGTATATATTGCAGATGACCAGATTTGTTGTTGGTGGAACAAAACGGCAAGACCCTAAAACCTCATGCGAATTACACTTTATCTACTAATGAAGCCAAATTTGTTTATCATTGGATCAAAGAGCTGAAGACGCCTGACGGTTATTGTTCTAATTTGGCAAGATGTGCTAATGTGGAAAATGGGAGGATGCATGGGATGAAAAGTCATGATTGTCATATATTTTTAGAGTGTTTACTTCCTATTGCCTTTAGTGGTTTACCGACACATGTATTGAACCCACTTATTGAAATGAGTCAATATTTCAAGAATTTGTGTTCTTCAACACTCATTGATAAAGATTTGATCAAGATGAAAAATGACATTTCGATCATTCTATGTAAGTTGGAGAAAGTATTTCCTCATGGGTTTTTTGATTCGATCGAGCATCTCTCAGTGCATATTGCAAGTGAAGCTAGGCTTGGTGGACCAGTTCAGTATAGATAGATGTATCCATTTGAAAGGTGATATATATATACATACATCTCTTTAATTTCAATATACTTCAACTTATATATATATATATATATATATACATGGAGCTTATTGTACATCTCTTTGTATATTATAGGTTCATGGTTTATTCAAAACGGTCAGTGAAAAACAAAGCTAGAGTTGAGGGCTCAATTTGTTCATCTTACCTACATTGTGAAACAACACACTTTTGTTCTCATTATTTCAACAATAAAACATTCTCACCAGTTAACGGAAGAAACGCTACTGATAGTGTTATACGTCATCCACATGCATTATCAGTTTTTTGCTTGTCTGGTCATCATGCTGGTAGGGATTTTCCGATTTTCTGGCCAAGCGACAAAGTATTTAATGCGGCTAATATTCACGTTATGATTACCTGCACTGAAGTTAAACCATACATTGAGTACGTTTCAAATTCCTCTTCTTATTAAATAATTATATTTTATTATATGATTAAATTGATATTCACCATATATATGGTCATCGATCAGGGCATTTTCAAATACAGGACAATCATCTGATGATATACATTCAAATTTCCCATTATGGTTTCAACAACAAGTGCATTTGGAAGAACAAACTCCTATCAACATCCACTTAAGGCACTTATCTATGGCCCCGAGTAGAAGTTTCAAAGAATGGCACACCTATTACATCAATGGATACACATTTCACACTGAATCTTGGACTGAAGGAAAAGAAACAATTAACAGTGGAGTTTTTATGAAAAGTGTCTCTAATAGTGGTGTAGTAGAAGATTTCTATGGCATAATTGAGCATATTTATGAAATTGACTACACGTTCCTAGATTATGCGAAAAAAGTAGTGTTGTTTTACTATAAGTGGTTTGATCCATCTAGCAGAGGAACTAAAATCAATTTGATATCCAATACTGTAGACATTCGAATGAGCAAAAGATATCCACGGTTTGATCCATTTGCCCTGGCCCATAATGTAAGACAAGTGTATTATGTTCCTTATCCATCAACTGTCAGAAGCAAGCAAGGTTGGTGTGTTGCAATCAAAACAAGACCAACGAGTGGAATAGAAGAAGTTGAAGTAGATCAAAATGAAGAAGTTGCATTTCAAATGGATGAAATGTCAAATTTGGATCATGTGATTGGAGATGAGACTATTAGTCAACTTTGTCATGACACACATTGGAGAAGAAGTTGATGAACAAGAAATAGATGAATTAAAGAACGATGAAAGCAATATTGAATTAATTCACTCATCAAATGAATATACTGATGATGAAGATGACCAAGACGAAGACAATTAATTAATTAGGCATTATATATATATATTTGTATGGATATCGATATGTATAATATTATATATTTCTTTATTTATGTGAGTGTTAAAATTTATTTATGTATATTTCATTATTATATATATATATATATGTATGGATATATAATTATTTATGTATATCATTATGTATAAAATTTATTTATTTATTTATTTATTTATTTATGTATATTTCTTTATTTCATTATTATTTACATATAATTAATCTTATGTTAATTGTACATACACACATATATTATATTATATATATGTATGGATATGGATATATATATATATAGTAGGAGGATCAAGAGGTTCAGGAGGTTTGGATGGATCAGGAGGACCGGGAACGGTGGCAATACAAGGAATATCCAAAACATCACGTGGTAAGAAAAAAGTTGCTAGACCACGTGTTGTTAATGACTCATCTCTCATGCCGATGCCGACCATTGCTACTAGTGGTGGAGTTATTCCTCTATATCCGGAGGTCTCAGTAAAGCCTTATACCTTAAACGAAATAATGGAACCCGGATGTGTTGATTGCTACAACCGCATTGTCATCATTCCATAAGGAGATGGGTATGTAAACTATGATTGTTAAATATTTTATTATTGCATATCATGTTACATTATTTTATTAATTAATTTTTATATTTAATTTGCATGTAAATTTTGAAGATATCTTCCTTTTAAACCATCTGCAAAGGCAATTGCTGAAGTCATACAAGAGAAATACAAAAAATCATGGTTGTCTTGGGGTGAGATAAAAGAGGATAAGACACCTCAATTTAGGGAAGTTGATCAGTTTCTACATTGTT
The DNA here is from genome assembly GCA_037974835.1 of Cicer judaicum. Lineage (NCBI taxonomy): Eukaryota > Viridiplantae > Streptophyta > Magnoliopsida > Fabales > Fabaceae > Cicer > Cicer judaicum. Next base: position 2,710,862 of record JBBPBS010001130.1, read on the forward strand.
TCAAAGTAAGTGATTACATTAATTTATTTAAGTACTAATTAATTATATATACATTTGATTGCTTAATTGAATTATATTTTTAATATTTTTTAAATTTAAACAAACACAGATGTTTGGACTGCTTTGTGAAGTGGAACACAGATGCTAACAAACAGAAGAGAGAAAAAGCAAAGATTAATAGAGCATCTGAGAGGGGTACTAGTACTCATAAGGGAGGTTTCATGTCTACTAGAGAAATTAAATATAATATGGTAATTAATTATTATTTATAATATATATCTATTAATTTTTATTCAATTAATCATCACATTTCACCATAAACTTGACATTATTTTAATATATATTTTAGGAAAAGAAACTTGGAAGGGAGGTCACTCAGGCTGAAATACATCGCTATCTTCATGTTAATCCTCAAACAAATGAATATATTGATTCGTTATCAAAAACAATTCAGGTAATTATTATATATTGATTATTATATATTTACACCTTTAAATTATTATATATTAATTATTAACTATTTTAATTTTTAATTTTTTAATTTTTAATATAGGAACAACTTGAACAAGTCATGAAAGAATGGGATGATCATCAAGCTACTCTTCCTCCTGCTATGCGAGCTACTCCAGTGCAGCGGAAACAATATGAGACCGCAAGTTTTATGAACATCAGTGGTGGCAAGTACAAAGGGCGTGTGGTGGGTGCCGGTACTTTATCATCAACCTTTGTGAAAGGTCCAACCGGCTATATTCAGACTGAGACGTCTTCTTCTTATGCTAGTACGGATCGATCTCATCGTCCGGCGCCGATAGATAATCTTGACCAGTTAAACGAGCAATGGGCAAGTGAGCAAGAAGAAAGGACACAGCAGCTGATACAAGTCGCAATTGATAAATTGAATGAGGAATGGAAACATAGGTTTCAAGAGCAGCAGTAGCAGTTTCAACAGCAACAGCAATTTCAACAACAACAATTTTCATTTCCTCTTGTCTTTCATCAGCAGTTTCCGCCTCGGCCTCAATACTTGCATCAACAACCACTTTTCCAGCAACAACAAAATTACTCTCAATACTCCCAGCAACAACAACCGCCTCCAAATTTCCAACAACAACACCAGGATCCTTCGAACTCTGCCTTCTAGCAACAGCAACAGCCAATGTTTCAGCAACAACAATATTTTCATAATTATCAGTATGCTCCATCATCTTCACATCAGCTTCCTCAACCTCAACCAGATCATCAAACTGCATACCGACCAACTATGCCAACAGCTGGGTTGATCAGACCAGATTTAAATCAACCTCAGCTAGCTAGAGCTCCTCCTTCGACTACTGGTGGTGCCAATGAAGATGAAATTCTATTTCAAAACATGATGTCTCCTCCAACACAAATGCATAATACTTTTGAGGGACTTCTTTCGTCAGGTATGAATGCAGGAAATAATGATGGTGGGAGTGGAGTTGATCAAACGAATTATTATGAGGATTAATGTGATTTGAAGAATTTCATAATTTATTTTTGGGTTGTATGACATTATTGTGTGTTTAATTAATTTCCACTTTGTAAGACATTATTTGTTAATTTTGGGTTTGTAAAACATTAATTGTTAATTTTGGAATGCATGTTTTATTTGATTTTGTCACAATTGCTATAGCTAGCTTTAATTATTATTAATATTATGTTTTTATATATAATATTTATATTAATTTTAATATTTAATATTTAATTTTATTTAAATTTTAATTTAATTTTAATTTAAGTTATAATTTATTTATAATTAACATTAATTTAAATTAATGTTTAATTATAATTATAATTATTAATTTAAATATTTAAATATTTTATTATTAATAATTTAAATATTTTTTTTATTAATTTAAATATTTTATTATTTAAATTAATCTTTAATTTAATTATTAATCTTTATTTTTAATTTAAATATTTTATTTTAAATTTTTAATTATATTAAGATTAGTTTATTATATATATATATATTAAATTTAATTTATAATTACATTATATTTCAAATTAAATTTAATTATAATTTAAATTTTAATATTATAATTATATTAATTTATTATATATAATATTATAATAAACTATTAATTTTAAATTTAAAAATTAATTTATTAATTACGAATTATTTTGTGGCGGCCTAAGCCCTCACAAAATATATTATTTTTTAATTACGTTGGCATTTGTGGCGGTCAAATGCCCTCACAAAGGTCCAATCAGGCAAATTCAGCCTGTACTTTGTGGCGGCCTATGCCCTCACAAAGGTAGACTTTTGTGGCTGCAAAAGCCCTCACAAATGCCAACCTGTTTTAGGCACTTTGTAGCTGCAAAAGCCCTCACAAAATTTTGTGACCAGTTTCTTTGTGGCTTCCAAAAGCCTTCACAAAAGCCACATTTGTAATTGTTTTTTTCCCTTTGTGAGGGCTTTTGGCCTCACAAAATTCATGTATTCTTGTAATGATCAAATTAAAGTAGTTGTAAAAAATAATCTTTAACATATGTACGAAGAATAAATTAAATTAAAAATAATATAAAATATACATACTTGAACATGATAATTTTTATAATTAAATTATATTTCAAGACTTAAAAGTTATTAGACATATCTTAATAGTTGAAAAAAAATCCAAATCAAGTTTATGATTTTTAGTGTTTTTGAAGAAGATATTTAATTATTTATAAAGTGAATGTATTGCTTATAGAATAACACTAATAATCCCTATTATTACATTTTGCTAAATTGAAATTATTAAAGTTTTATTGTGCTGAAATACTTATCTTTTAGATTAAAAATTTTTATTAAACTAAATTGGTTTTTATTTTTTATTTTTTATTAAACTAAATTCAATTTTCGTTTTTGTTTTCTTAATGATGTTGATATTTTATAAGATGTTGGTACATCTAAATATTTTTACATGTGTAAATTAAAAAATTATAACCAACTAGTTTTTATGACTAACCAATTTTTTAATTGGTCTAGATTAGCACTGTATTGTCAAAATTTATGTTAGCACTGTATTGTTAAAATTTATTACTCTCAAAATTAATCTTATATTGTGTATATATGATTGTATTGTCAAAATTTATTATTTTTATCCACGCGAAATTTCTTTAAAATTTTCAATAATTCAAAAAAAAAATTGATTGATGGAATAAATACATTTTTTATTTGTATTTATTGTACCCAAATTCTAAAATTATTCTTCTAATTTCATTAATGCTCTTCTTTGTATTCTCTATAGGCTAAACTACATCTGCGGTCCTTTAACTTAATTTCAGACAACGTTTTAGTCTTTATATTTTATTTTTCGAGTTGGTCATTTATTTTAATTATAAGTAACAATTTGATATTTTATGTTTTAAAATGTCAACAATGTTGTCATTTTTTTTACAAAAATTCAAAAAAAAATCATCAAATTTTTCAAACAAAACCCATAAAATTCATTATTATCTTCAATTAATAAAATACAAATTTAATCAAATTCATAACTTAAATCTTGAAATAAACTCATATTTTCATTCTTTATTTGATATTGTTGGAGATGAAAATATGAGTGTATTTGAATATTTAAGTTATAGATTTGATCAAATTTGCATTATATTGAAGATGATTATTAATTTTATAGGTTTTGGTTGAAAATTTTGATGATTTTTTTGAATTTTTGTATAAAAAAGGATAACAATGTTGAAATTTTAAAACATAAAATATCAAATTGTCACTTAAAATTAAAATAAAAGACCAACTCAGAAAAAAAAAATTATAATATTATACTTTTTTATTAATTCTTATATTAATTATAATATTATACTTTTTTTATATATTAAAATTGCGACTATCCCAATATTTTCGTTTAAGATCCGCTTACTCTACCCACTTATTCTAAAATGTCTCTTATTTAATATACTCATCTCTATCTATATTATATATAAAAACATATGAGGCATTAATTTATAAAAAAAATTACAAAAACAACTACTATAATTCTAACATAAAATAAAAATTTCAATTAAAATTCAACTAAATTTTAATTATTAAAAATATAAACTAAAATTTGATTTACTAACTCTCTGCAATGTATTTTTATAAATTTATAACTTAAAATTCTTATATTAATTATAATATTATACTTTTTATTTATTTATTAAAATTATAAAATTTCGACAATCCCATAATATTTTCGTTTAAGATCCACTGACTCTACCCACTTATTCTAAAATGTCTCTTATTTAATATACTCATCTCTATCTATATTATATATAAAAGGTATCTTTTATGTACTATGAGATTCACTGAAATCATGAGATGTCCAAAAAAGTATATGGATTGTAAATATGTTTGCGTAGTATTATTTTTATAAATGCATAATTCTTAGAGTTCGAATAGTAAAAACCTCCTAAAGAATAATAATAAGAAAAGGGAATTGAGTCAATCATTTCACAAATGCAAAGTACGAGGTTATCTATATAAAGATAAAATGCTATAATTTTTGTTTGAAAAGATTATTGAACAAGTGGTCCATGTATTAACACAGGTAAATATCTACAACTATACATGGATTGTGTAAAATAAATTTATGAGTGTTTGGTGATGATTTGGTGTTGCATGTTTAGAAGAATTTCTTGCTCATCAAATGCTCATAACATATTTTATAAAACTTCCAGAAAGGTTTTGGTGGATATAATTAAAATTCAGCGTTTGTTTTTTTTTTTTGGAAAATAGTGGATGAATATAAAAACATTTGAGTGTATAACTATCTTATTAAGTAAATGGAAGTGGAGAATGTTGAATGATGGAGATGGCATATGATTCAATTTAATCGAATTTTGATATGATTCTTAAAACTTTCAACTCTTTGTTTAGTTTATAAAAAAGTGAATGGAAAGAAAGTGAAAGAAAATAAAAGTAGTAGAACATATAATGATTAATTAGTTGTTTGATGTGAATGAAAAAGAGAAAGAAAAAATTATATTTTTAAAATGATATAAATATGTTTAATAAAAATTAAGATAATTTTAAAAAAATAAAATTAAAATAAAATAGGGATGTTGTCATTTTACATCAATTGATGAATTTAAGTATTTTGTTTTCAATTGAAAGAGAAAAAAATAAAATTAAGTGGATCCTTTTTTATGTGTTCTAAAGGAGAGATAGTTTTTCAATAGACTATTTTTTTTTCCTTAATTTTTTTCTTTATGGAAAAAACGTTAGATTCGAGAAGGATTGATAGATTGAAAATAGCCCTCAGAATTGTAGTTGTTGGTCCATGCTTTCAGACTTAATTTAATGAAATAGTCTTCCTCTTGTACCACATTAATATAATGAAAAAGAAAGTTAAATTCAATGAAATCAAACTTAATATGTGTTCACATGGAAGCTTGACAAATTAAAAATTCTCTTACCACTTAGATTTTGAATATGCTATGTAATTCAAGTTTGTTGGAACACACAAAAATTCAAACTTTGAGTTTTTTAAATACAAAAATGATTTAAAAAATTCAAACTTTCTTTAAAAGATTGTTGGTTGTTAATTTTTTTAGGCAAAAAATAAAGTTTATAAATATTGTTTTTTCTTGTTTTAATTTAAAAATGATAAAATAGATGATATAAGTTAAATGTGAGTTATGGTGTAATTGTAGAGGTATAAGGTGAAACATTTAATTTGGTTTCTAATGAATAGATGAATGGGTTCATCATTGTCGTGGACGGGTCTATATACCATTATATGTTTATTAAACAATTATTATAATTTTCCTTAGATATTAACATTTTTCTTATTATATTCTTGTATTTGATTATGTTGTTAAATATTTCTTATGATTTTATAACACTTTTACAAAATTAAGGATATTTTAAACAAGTAAACTATAAGGATCCAATTTAAATTTTTGATTGTTACGAAATCAAATTAAAATTTTAATCTTTAAAAAAATAAAATCATGAACTCAAATAAATTATTTAATATTAAATGAGTTAACTGAAACTTAAAAAATAAATTAATAAAAATAACATCTATTTTAGCGTGTCATTTCTTATCAAATTTTCATTTCATTTATAGAAAAATAACATTTTATTAATAATAAAACAGAACACGTTTCAAACATAAGAAAAATAAAGGAGCTAAAACCTAAAATATCTATCTCTTAAAAATAGAACCATAAAAAGCATTTTACACATAGTTAACGATATCTAAATCCAAACAATACCTATAATAGATCCAAACCATATCTATCTCCTATTATAGAATTATATAAAAGAAAGTTTTTTACACACTATACATTTTTTATATTTATAATTTACATAATATTTTTTCATTTTTAAACTCAAATCATATATATATAGTTTATGATTTGTTTAAATTAATCATAAATTCAAAAGTCTTTTGATGAATGAAATAATAATAATAATACTAATAATAATAATAATAATAGTAGTGACAATTATATTAGACTTTGAGAACACAATATAAAAACAGAGAAACAAATTACTCAACATCATTGTATTCAAATAAAACCATAATTAAAACACATAAAAAATATTAAATATATATAAAAATTATTTATTTAAATAAAACAAAAAAATTAAAAGGATATTAAAAAAACAAAACACTAGACTACCTCTTCGATGGAATAAAAAGAAGTGAGAGACTAGATACTTTTTTAGAAGTAAGGCGGCTACTGCTTAAACCATAAAGTTATACAAAAAATTTATTTCCTATCAACTTTTCCTTTTGGTCAAAAGTTTGCTGGAAACTATACTTTTTTTCGGAATAAAATACAAAAGAATTAGTTTATAGTTTTTATAATAAAATATAAATGAAAATAAATTAATTTTCTCTTTTTTAATGATAATATATCTAAAAGTACCTTTATTTAATATAATTTTTTATATTTTTAATTATCCAAGTTTACAATAAGAGTAATTTAAACTATAGATTCATTTTTTTCTCTAAATTACATAGATGATAAGATAGATAGAATGAAATCAACGATATGTTTAAATATTGCATAATTGAGTTATTTTAGGTTATAATTCATTCTGTAGAGAGTAGGATCATACAATAGTATATATATAAAGTAACTAATGTTTTGATTGATATGCGCCCTCTCAAATTAATTCTCAAGTTTTTTATTTTATTTTTTACTTATTAACAAAAACATTTTTTTGTTAAATTCAACAAAATTTTCTCAACAAAGTACCTTATCTACTCTAATTTTATCACCTAACATCTCCTTTTTAAGTTCCAAAAAAACGAGAATTTGACCCAAATTTTCTTACAAAATATCAGCTACACTCCCAAAATCTAGCGGTCATCTTGCTACATTGGTTTGCGTGAGATTGATTTGATCATTGTCTTTTAATTTCTGACAACGACGTCTAATCCCCAGCGGCCATCGCCTAAATGAAGTGTATCTACATTGGTTTTTAAGCTGTTAGTAGGAGAAGCTAACCACATCGAACGCTCTGACCTTTTATCTTTATCTTGTATATGAAAATGCTAATTTACACCTGCCTTCTTTTATGAAGGTGTAAATGAACAATCTATTTGGGATTACCAAATTATGCAAAAAATACTGATGTGTGATATCCCTATATTTGGAACTTCTATATTTTTTTCAATTCACACAACACTAACTCTAAGTTTCAATTTAATTTCAACAATTCCCTACTTGAATTTAAAAAAGTGTCTATGAAATAGTGTCAAACACTTCTATAAGATCGTACAGAAAAAGATGTGTCTCCTAAATTGAACATTTGCATAGATAGTAATATTGAGATTCAACAAGAGTGACTCGTAGTCTTGAATTCTATCCCTAACATCAAATCCACACAACATTTTCCTAGAGTGTATTCTCAAAAGCGTGTGCATTAATGGCCCTATGTGTAAGACCCTTAATTTTCTAAATTCTAATTTATGTGATTTTAAGGTATTTGATGTTAAATTACTTAGGCATTTAGCACAATTGAATTTTAATTTCAAAAATAAAATATCAAAATCATATTTTATTAGAGTTAATAATACTTTTAATATTTATATATATTTTAATATATATATATATATGTATATATCTTGAGACCCGATTTAAATTATTTTTAGGGAATAATTTAATTAGGTTACGAAAAATTTAATACTGGACAATTTTGTTAAAATACCTCGAGTTGCTGAAAATTGTATCTGTTAACTGAGTTGCGACGGGAGTTGATATTTTTAACAAAAAGCAGTTTGGAAAGTGATGAGTGAAATAGTAGTTTTATTAAATGTCTAGATATTCTTTTTATATTTATAGTTTAGTTTTAATAATATATATATATATATATATATATAAAAGAAAGTAAGGAAAGTTTAAGTATATATATATATATTAAGTAAAGTATGTAAATATATATAAGAAAGCAAGGAAGCAAGGACACAGAAGGAAAACAAAAAACTTGCGAGAACTTCTTTCTTCTTCCTCAATTCACTAAACCAAAAATCCACAAATACAAACCTTCGATTTTCTTTTAGATCTAAGCTTCGTTTCGCGAAGAGATAGAAGGGAAAGTTATTCACCTCCACGCTGCGGTGCTAGTGAGCTAGTTTTCAACGTGACGTCACGAACTTAAATTTTACCGGAATTAATCGTGGTGCCGTAATCGGTTGTTAAAGCTACAACAGAGGTAAGGATTCCTTCTAAACTTTTAGTTTGCATTTAGGACATTATTTGTGATTTTGTGAAAAAGAAATTTGATGTATTTGAGGTGTGATTTTGTGAAAAATTAATTTAATGTGATTATGTGTAATTTAATGGAATTTAAATTGGAGATGTGGTTTGTGGTCATTCAAGTTTGGTGTGATTTATATGTTCATAATTATTATTATGAATTTTTGAGATGTGATTTATTTGTGGATTTTGTAGAAAATGAATTGATGAAATTTGGTGGTTTATGTGTAAAAATGTGGAGTTTTGAAATTGGGTGAGTTATGTTTGAATTGTTGAAATTTAATTGAGGTGTTATATGTGTGTTGTGGATTTGAATTGATTGTTGTCGATGTTAATTGGCGATAATTAAATTTAATGAGTTTGAGTTACGTAATGAGCTATTTTCAAATAAATGAGTTTGAACTGAAGTTGAAATTTTACGAAAAATTTAGAGTTGTTAAAGTTGTGAAAAAGTTCAAATTTTAACAAAGTTAAAGAGTTTGAGTAAAAAGACATATTGAAATTAAAAATGGTTAGAGTTTAAAATGTTACTCTTTTAATTACTCTTTGATTGAGTTTAAAAAGAAAAAAAAGAGTTTATAGTATTTTATTAACTCAAATATTTCGGTGCTTTATTAGTCGAGTATGTGAATGTGAAATTTGGACAATATTTGTTTTAAGTAAATAATATAGATTATTTGATTTTAAAAGTTTGGTGTGTGAGAAAGATTTAATTTTAGGAATTTTGTTGTGTGGATTAGTTTTATTGTGAACCAATTGTTATAAATATTCATGTTTATGTAGTTAGCTCCTTGAGTCTCGAAAAGGAATCGAGACCGTTGGCACCGAGTAAGCGGTGGGGAGAATTCTGATATATTAATTTTGTTGTGGTGATTATGGTTGAAAATTTTAGAGATTGAGTATGGTGATTTATGTTAGGTGAAATTGATGTGTTCATAATTAATATTATGAATTTTTGAGATGAAATTTATGTGTGACTTGGTGGAAAATGAATTTAATTCAATTTAGGTGTGAATGGAATTTGGAGATGTGATTTATGTGTGGTTGTGGAAATTTTAAATGGTGTGAATAAATATGTTTTAGTATGCTCTGTGTTGTGTCGGAAAAATCATTAGTGTTAAATGAGTATTAAAAATGGAAAATCTTTTAATAGCTGCATTTACTTAATGATTGCGGTGAAAAGAGTCAGTGTATGCTCATGCATTTCATAGTACATGGTGACCGCGATGGGGCCATGGTGATAGTGGTGACCGTGATGGGCCACGAGATGATGCCATGTGAATTGTTGGTTCATCTTATCCTTGCAGGGATGTCGCGTCGTGCTGATCTGTGAGAGATTGCACTCTAGAATGTGATGATCTGTGAGCGATTGCACTCTAGAAAATTGTGCTGGTCTGTGAGAGACTGCACGCTAGTAAATCGTGCTGATCTGTGAGAGATTGCACTCTAGAATGTGCTGATCTATAAGCGATTGCACTCTAGAAAATTGTGCTGGTCTGTGAGCGACTGCACTCTTGTATGTCGTGCTGGTCTGTGAGCGACTGCACGCTAGTAAATCGTGCTGATCTATGAGAGATTGCACCTTGGTAATTAGTACTGGTCTGTGAGACACTGTACAATTATGATTTACGCCCTTCGAGAAGGGTTTTGGTTTGGAATTTCGGAATCATGCATTTTGGTATATACACATTGCTTTAGAGTGTTTGGCATGCGAGTCATGTTTGTTATACTATGATGATTGTATATACATATTCGGTTGTTGTGGAGATAAATTTGGTGTTAATTATGTGTTCATAATTGTTAACATTAATGTTTGAAGTGTTAATTGATTTAGAGCCATTTTAGAATTGAAAATATGCATTTTCTCAGTTGTATTCGACTATGATAATGCAGTTTGTCAAAACTTCATTTTTCAACATTGTTTATGCATTTTTGGACATATGAAAACCCTTTCAAGGAGTATGCTAAGACGAAAGGTTCATTTGAGCATTTGAAAATATAAGAATTTTGCTATGTGATAATTGTTAATTTCGGTTGGTGACCTTTATAATTATTGTGTAAATCTGGGCTTTGCCCTCAGATGAGAATCAGGTTCATCCTACCAGTTAGTGCCCTAGAGAAGGGAAAGTAGTTAGTCATACCTAACCGAAGCTGTGTCAGGAGGATCTTGCGGGGTGCGTGGAGAGATCATCTCTAACACCCCAAATTTTATAATAAACTATTTTATTAATTAAATAAAATTTTAAATAATTAATTTAATGACTAATATTATTTTAGAATATATGTTGATAAATTTCGTGGCTAATTTTCGTTATATGGATGCTTTCTATGATGTGCTAGTTTGATACATGTTATATTACATGAGCGATATAAATAATACATATTATATTTTATTAATTATTTGATATATTTAAAAAAAAATAATAATAGTATTTTAGTATAATATATATTTTAAAGAAAAAGATTTTATGCGATTTTACGTGTATATAAGTGTAACCAATTAATATAATACTTTTATGTGCGCTTGACTGATGTTAGGAATACACATAGTTATATTTTAATTATTTATAACTATTTTTTATTTTTAGTTATTTTTTTGTAAACAAGTATCTTGATATAGAATTGATATTGTGTTTGATTTCGTTTAATTTTAAATACTTGTTATGGTATTGTGATTTTATATATATTTATTATGATTTAGTAATTAATATAAAATATTGAAGTTATATTTATTTATTTTATAATTTTGACTATTTTCTAATATGATTGTATTATTATAATGTAAATATTTTGAGAAATAAGTATAACTGTAGTGATTATTAATATGAGAGTTTTTATTATTAACATATTTTAGAAGATAAATTACCTTATTTTATAAAATAATAGTTTTGAAATATTTGTAATATTTAGTAATTAAATTATGTTAAAAAAAAATGTTAAAACATTAGTTTTAGTAATTATTGGTTTTATTTAAAACTAAATAAAGTGACCAATTGGTTGGACCCATGTGTGAACCCTAATTGTTAATAAAATAAAACAAACAAATAAAAGGGAAGGGAGTTGAATGGGAAACAGTAGAACCAAAGAATAAACACAACAACAACCTATCGTTTTTGACACCGGTGATCGATAACTGTTCCGTAAAAGCTTCTCCGTTTTCATTCAAATTTGAGTATATTATTTCATTCATTTAACTTGTCAATTAAACATAATTTTCCAGATTTTTAACAACCCCAATTTCTCTCTAAAATACCCGACTTCTTCGTTTGTAGAATTCGTTATTTTGCACCGTTCTCCTTCACCGTAAGTCCGATTTGAGTGAAACCAATGCCAAAACGACCGTGTGAAACGTGACTATATTATTCACTTATTGGTTTTCTGATTTATGGTAATTTTCTTTGACCGAATTTCGAAATCCGTTTTTTAGACTATTTTCTCATAATTTATTTTTGACGTTTACCCATAAATTGTCGAGTTAGATCGATTGAAGGACAAAAAGTCAAAGAACAAATATTGTTTGCTCGTGGAATTGTACTCGTGTCTGAAAGCGTCGAAATAAGGTAAGGGGTGAGAGAGCGTTTGAATTCATGAGTATAATATATTGTGAGATGAACGGGAAAACCGTATTTCTCAACGATTCATCCGGGGCTCGCTACGTATGGCAGAAGCCCTTTGAGGGATAAATTAATTAATTTACAAATATTGAAATTGTGAGATTAAAATATAGAATAGAAACATTTGTAGGGTGTTGATTGATTTAATTTCATTAAATGTGTGAAATTGATATTATTGTGATATTGGGTGTCAACTTAAATTTATGTATATATATATATATATGTGTGTGTGTGTGATTAGATGAGTTTATGTGATGTGATAACAAAAGATGGATGTGTTGTGGTAGTTTTATGTGATGATGATGATGTATGATTAATTATTGTGATGTTATAAATTTGTGAGAAGTTTATGTGATGATGTTTGATTGATGATAGTGATGCTATAAATTTGTGATGAGTTTATATGATGAGATATGATTAATGATAGTGATGTTGTGAATTTGTGATGAGAATATTGAAGTAACCCCATAATTGGTGAAATAATTATGATTTCAATTTGTGTTTGAGATGACGGTTTTAATGGAGTATCATAAACCAACGAGGGGAGAAAATAAATATTGTGAATTTGTGAAGTGGAGATTATTTTGTCATCATATAGGTAGGGTCTGACAAGCCTAGTGATTATGGGGAAGTACAACTGAATGAGCCTGATCGTGGCGGTCTGCTGTCGAGCCTTAAGGCAAGATTGTTAGACTTTGGAGGTATTCCGGTGGGGAATTCCTAGGTGACTTGGAGGTAGCACTCCAAATGTCGGGAGCTACTATGCAACACACGTTTACCTCGACTGTCACGCATATGTGTCTCGGGTTGAGTTGAGGGAATCTATGAGGACAGGGCCAATTTGAATTGTCCGTCCACCGGGATGGTGGCATAGTATCATGGCCTCCTAAGCAAGTACTTCAGAGTTAGAATGGTACCACATTGTGAAGTAGAGTCTAAGCTCATGCATAGCATTGCATTTCCTTGTGATTGTTTTGTTGTGATTGATGTGTTTCAAAGGTAATATTAATTAGATGATTTGATACATATTATAATGAGATGATTATTTTACTTGAGTGACTTTGATGTTATAGTATGATACTATTTAATTAAATATTTTGATATATCGTAAAGTGATTATGATACGGTTCTATTATGATTGTTTGCGTGCTCTTCTTACTCATATTATACTATTAACATGATTTCAAAACTCACCTCCTTCGTTGTTTGTGTTTGACTGGCTGGGCCCTGCGTTTGCGAAATCGCAGTTAATACAGGTTAATGAGTCTTGAAGTTCAAGTTTGGGAGGAACCCCGCTCTGATAGGTGATACCGGGAACAAGGGTTTTAATTTGTATTTTACTTATTTAATTCAAATAGAAACTTTGTATGAAAACTTTAGAAGTACTAGTAAGTTTTTAGAATTAAATCAAGTGATTATACTTAAATCAAGCTTATCAAGATTGCACTATTTTAATGGATAAAATAAATATTATAGTGTTTTTATTTTTATTTTTGAGAAACGTGATATCCTAAATTAAATATAAAGTTTTTAATTCTTTGGAAATATATTTTTATTTATCCGCTGCAAATTTTATAGGAATATTATATAAATTATTATATATATTATTTTGGGATTTAGGGTGTCACATCATCCGAGTTGTGTAGTTTTTGTAGCATGATCAGATTAGAGGGTTGTATAGGGTTTAGTTGTCTTTCTTTTGTGGATGTATTTATTTCAATTTTAAAGACTGTACATATACCTCATATTGTCAGCTTGACTTTTATTTTGATGGGTCCTTGTATCATTTTTTTGATGCGACGTGGGGAAGTTAAAATTCTTGGGACAGTGCTTTTGTACAGGTGTCTGCCGAGAATACTCTAGGGGTATGAGCTATGTCTGATAGGTCTCATAGCCCCGATGTTTTTTGTCGTGCAAATACTTTGAATTTGTATTTCAAAAACTATTTCTGCTGCTTGTAAATATTGTTGACTTTTGTCGTTATGTTACAACTAAAATATTCATCCAAAAGTATTTTCTTCTTTAGTTCTTCATTTTTATGAATTTGTTTTAAAAAAAAAATACACTCGTGCTGTTAAAAATCGGGGTGTTACACTATGTGTCTATCCAATATAGTGAACGTTCTAGGAATTATACCTCAAAATTCCATAGGAAGCAACCCCACTTTCATATTCACATAGGTGAGTCTATCAAGAGTACTCATGTAGCTAAATACTCCACTCCACATAATGTAGATCTCATTAAGAGTTTTTATTACCTCATCCTTTTATCGCTTTAGGAATCATGTTTTTATTTATTTATTTACTATAGCATGTTCATCTCATATCACTTCACAACTTGTTATTATCCATTGAACTTAATTCTTGGGATCTCAAGTCTTTTAAGTCAAGTTACCATTATAAGTGACTCTATAGGCAATAATCTCATCCATTTTGACGTATTTAAGAATTTCTCTCTATCTAATCTTTTCATCAAAGGATCTGCTAAATTTTCATCAGTGCGTACATGATCCACTATAATAGCTCATTTAGAAGGTAACTCTCTAATTATGATGTGCTTATGACGTATATGTTGTCTCTTACCATTGTATTAACGAATCTCAATGTTTGCAATAGACATGTACTATCGCTATGGATCAACACAACAAACATGAGGTTTTCACATAAAGGGATCTCTGCTAGCAAGCTTCTCAACCAACTTGCTTTTTTACTAGTAGTAGCTAGTGTTATCATTTCAGACTCCATAGTGAAATTAAGCCAATGTCGCATGTTTCTTCGATTTCCAAGATACAACACCACCATCTATACTAATATGTCGCCATTAGTTGCTTTGGATTCATCTGATAAAGTATATCAATTAGCATCACTATATCCTACAAGGATGGCATGAAATCTTTGATAATGTAATATGAGACTCATGGTCCTTTTTAGGTATCTCATGAGTTTTAGCGTGGCAATGCTCAATACTAGGTCTAATGGTAAACCTGGACAATAGTCCCACGACCTAGGCAATGTCGGGTCTAGTACAGTAAGTGGCATACTTGAGGCTGCCAATGATGCTCATATATTCAGTTTGTCTAACACTTTCACCAGTGTTCTTGAAAAGGTTCACACTTGGATCACATGGTGTACAAACAGGTTTACACTCAAAGTAATTGTATTTATTTAGAATATTTTCAACATAGTGAGACTGATTGAAAGAAATTCCATTTTTTTACCTAGTAATCTTGATTCCAAGAATTACATTCGCTTCTTCGATGTCTTTCATGTCAAAGTTGTAACTCAACAATGATTTTACAATATTTACAACATAAATGTTTGAACTAAATATGATTAGGTCGTCTACATAAAGACATATGATAGTAGGCTTGTCTAAAATCTTTGACTACAAGACGAGTCTTGTATTTATCAACAGTTCTATCGAGTTTTAATTTCTTTTTCAATATTCATTTACATCCTATAGGTTTGCAATTAGGAGACAAGTCTACTAAATGTCAGGTCATGTTAGAGTCTAGAGAAACCATTTCATTGTTTATAGTTTTTTTCCATAAATCTGCATCCAAAGATGATAAAACCTCTTAAGATTTGCAAGATCCTCTTCTAAGTTATAAGTTGTATAATCAAGTCCTTAATCATTAAATCATATAGTTCTCTTACTTCTTCGAGATTATATTTCGTCTTGTGTTGTTGCTTTCAGTACTCCTCATCACAGGAACGTGACTTAGTTCACTGCCTCACTATTTCTCGATTTGAAAGGGAATTTATCTTCAAAGAACTCAACATTATTTGACTCTATGATCACTTTCGCATTTAAGTCATAAAACCTACACTTTGTTGTTTACTGCATACTCAATGAATAGGCTCCCAAGTTCGAAAATAAAGACAAGTTCGATTGTCTTTTCTTTAAAATTTCATAGAGATATGTTGTTTTTAGATTTAGGAACTCTACTCAAAACTTAACAAACAATAGATAAAATTCTCCCCCGACATTAGTGTTTAGCATGATAGTAACAACTAGTTCTGTAAGAGTTCTATTTTTTCTTTCAGTTTTACTATTTATTTCATGAAAATATGGTGAAGTTGTTTCATGTATAATTCCAGACAGTTTATAAAAATCATTTAACATGCTAGAATCGTATTATGTTCCTCTATTATTGCGAAACTTCTTAATCTTTCTACTAAATTGATTTTCATTTTTAGTTACAAAGATCCAAAACATGTCAAGCGCTTCACTTTTATTTTTCATTAGATATACAAAAGTATAGCCATAACAATTGTCAATAAAAGTGATAAAATAACATTTTCCATTTCTAGTTAAAGTCTTACAAAACAAGTTCACATCTATCAGAGTATATTAAATCTAAAGTATCAAATTATGTAATTAGTAATTTATGTTAACTCTTTGTTATTTTTCCTTGAGTACAAAAATCACATTTTTCAAAACCATTTAAATATAACTTTGGAATTAAACTTAAGTTATTTAAGTTTGAAATCACACGTTTGCTCACATATTAAAATCACACAACATGTAAACAAAAAGAGACACTTTATTAATTTCAACATTTAATTTAAACATGTCTTAGTACCTTTTTCAAACAAAATATCATATTTAGAATCAACGTACAAATATGCCCCTATAGAGTTGCCTTATTCGATCTCTCTAGATAAAAATCTTTTGTTTTATGCTTGAGAGAATTTTTGAAATCCTTCCAAGTAGGGGCGGTTTGTCAATAATAACAATAATTTGAAATTGTTCAGCTAAAGTTATACCTTCAAAGATGATTTCATGAACTATATTCATAATTTCACATGAGTGAACCTCCATAGATTTGTCTTCTAATACTTGAGGTAGTGGCTCATAATATTCTTTTTAGCCCTAACTTTCTCGGTATTATATTTCTTCTTCAGAGCATCCCACACATTTCTAGCAGTATTGTTGAAACTGTAGTAGTTATGCAGATCATTAACAAGTCTATTAAGAATATAATTCTTACAACGATAATCATTATCCTCCACCGGTTAATTATTCAACTTTCTTATCCTTTAATGTCTGGCACAAACTAAAACGATTTATTAAAATCAAAGGCAGCAAAACCAAATCCAATAATCTCTTTGGTTGACAGAACCTAAAGAAACTTTTTAAAATTGTTATTTTTAAGTTTTAAAATAAATTTATGTCATTAAAGATTTTAACCACAAAGTCCCTAGTATAAAACAACCCAGACAAAAGATTTTAATCACGAAGTTCCCAAAATAAAATAGCATAGACAAACTATATTGGAGTTCTACTACACCATAGAAGACTCGTTCTAGAATTATACCCTCAATATGTAGAAAAAGGAGAAATAGGTCATAAATGTATCGAGGAAAAAAGAGAAACTTAGCATCCAACTTTTGGTGTAATTTTTAAAGGAGAGAGATTCTCTATTCATATGGACTTTATGTAAATAGAAGCAAAAAATGTTGCCTATTTTTGTTGAACCGCTCCCTCTATCTAGAGAACTGACTCCAACAAAAATAATCTCCGTAAATGTTTATTTAATAAAACTGATACGCAAAAATTGAGAGTGGAGTAATATTAGGATTATTTGTTATTGACATAGAGTGCAAAAACAATATTATTATTATTATTATTATTATTATTTGTTGATACCAACAAATAATACCAAAAGTCATTCCCGTATGATATCCCTTTTTTATTTGGCACTTTTTAATTTTTTCAATTTACACAATAATAAATCTAAATTTCAACTTAATTCCAACGTATGGGAATAGTAATATAAATATAGGAGTAAACACTAAAATTTTCTTAAATGGACCATAACGTGTATAAAGTCATCCATCCTAGAATTAAGAATAAGATAATCAAGTGGGGCAACATATATTCAAAGTTTCACCAAACCCCAATATTTGAGTCAAAAAAATCAAACCCCTATATATATGGTGGCCTTGGCATTCGGTATCGATAGCCAATCCGTAACCATTCAAAAAATATGAAATATCCAAATTATTATTTGAGCTTCTTGTTGACTTTATGTCTATCATGTCCTCATTCTCTTTTGCTTGCTCAAAATTTTCCTTACAAAGCTGTGAATCTAGGAAACTGGCTTGTGAGTGAAGGATGGATGTTACCTTCTCTTTTTGAAGGAATTATCAACAATGATCTCTTGGTATGATTCTCTATATTAATCATTTAACAATATAGTTAGAATGTTAATGAAATTTGTTTATGATTCCATTGAACACACATAGAAACACAAGCACCTCTCTGTTTTAGTAAAAATATAATTATTTGCAATCGATATTATAATTTTCATTTAAAGTTTACTGCTATTTGTGTTTCTAAATATTAATAACATGTTTGAGATTTTTGGATGACAGCCCAGAAAATAATAATATTTTTTTGCTTGTTTTAATTAAATAATTATAACTTTTTTCATTGGACCACTTTTCCTCCCTTCAATAAGAGTATAACTGACCAAAATTGTCTTGAAATAATAATCCGACCAAAACCTACCCATTCAACTATTAGTTTAAGAGGAAAAATTACCCTTACCTCCCTCACTTTTCTCTAAACAACACTAATATCCTCTGCCAATTAAAAAAGCAAAAACTTTAAAAATTGTGAGGGGATGAGTTCAAATCGGGATAAGACATTCCACTTAATAATATCGACATTTATCAATTGATTTATGATTTAAGAACTTTTTAAAAATTGTGAGGTATATGTTCAAACCCGAGACAAGACATTCAACCTAACAATATCGATATTTGTCAATTAAATTATGATTTAAAGATTTTGTTTGATATGTTTTACATCCCCTATTTATCAATTTATTTCTTTACTACTTTGTCTTCTCAAACATTTCGTCCTCGTCACTTTGTCTCTTACATATCTCACACAAGGGTGTTCATAGACAGAGTAAATCCGCAAACTCGTTCACTCTAACTAATTCAACCCGCATTTTGATCCAACCTATTTTAAATTCGGGTTTAACTCAAACCAAACTATTGAAATCCAATTATGTTTGGTTCGGGTAGTGGATTTAATATTTTGAATCCACGAACCCACAAACTCGACACATTGTCGGAACATATATATTTATATTATTTATTTATTATTGATGTATAGTTAAAATTTAATCGTTAGACTATATTTGAGAATTTGTTGCTAATTTAATTCATTTAAGTGTTTTATTGTATTTGTGAATCTGTCTTAAGTATTGAATAATATATTGCGATATAGTTTTATTATTTTTTTAGATGTTTAAGTATTTAAATTGAATTACATTTTTTAAAATAAAAATATAAATTTTTCTTTATTAGCCGCAAATCCAATCCAATTCACTTGCTCATAATCGAGTTGGTTTGGTTTGGGTTTGATGGAAAAATCATGAGCTGAGAGCTCAACCCAATCCAAATAAAATTGATCGATTCAAGTATCGAATTTGACCAAAGATGACCCAACCCAACTCATGTACACTCCTATCTTACACACTTGCAACCTTGCCTTTACCAACATATTTAAAAAAAAGAAAACAAAAGAAGAAAAAATTATTATTAATAATACGATATTAACATTCATTTTATAATCGCCCTATATATGATTTCAGTTTTGTCTTTTCAAATTACAATATCAAACTCTTATTATTAAATTGACATTCACATGCACACAAAAATCTTATACCGAATTTCCCCTTCTTTTGCTATGCTCTCATCCATAGATTCCTTTACACACTACCATTTGATTAATATTAAATATATTAGTTAGTTATATAAATTAACTACAATAGTTAATTATCTTAAGGTTGTACTCCTTGACTATATAAATCTGATTTACCATTTAATAATTAACAAAAGCGTCGTAGCATCTTGTTTTATTGCATTTGTTTTCACGCTAGGTACAAATTAGAAGCTGAGTTTCTTTTTCTCCTTCTTCTCATATATAATAATAATAATTCATTTATGATATACTTACGCTAGTTTATGACATATCAACTTTTCGCACAAACAAGGATATCAATATAACTTTGTGAATGTTGATTTTAAATTTGCCAAGGGGTGTGTACGCAACTTTTTTATTAATAGCTGTTGGGTTGGGTTGCTTTCGTGGTGTTTAAGAATTTTGCAATTTCGATTATTAGAGATGTTGTGTTACAGATTATAGTCACTATTGTGTAAATTAATCACAAAATTGCACAATTTTTTAGTTTGTTTGTTTTTTTCAAATTTTTATTTATTAACTCAATCGAACTAAAAATCTAAAATTGACTCATTAGTTTATCTATTCAAACCAAAAGACTAAGGTAGAAGAGTTCTACTTTATAATATTACTATGTAATATTGCTATGAATGATAATCTATTTATAATTTTTATTGATAAGCTTAATTATTGATGGTAAAATTACTTACTATAACTTTAATTATTGATAAGTTTAATTATAAGTTAATATATTTTGAAAAAAAATTATAATTACTAAAATATCATTTATCTTTACTATATGTAATGGTAATACAAAATTTTGTTGTAATTTTTATTTTCATTTTTATCCTCCATTTATTTAGTTTAATTTTAAATTTGATTCTTCAATAATTAATTCACTAATGAATTTTTCAAATATTTATATCTATATATAAGGGTATTTGTAAGTTTTTGTGTAACTTTCTTCGTCCACTTATATCTTTATATTTACTCTAATTTTATTGTTCCTTATAAATCAAATAACTACAAATATTTTAAAATTGAATAAAGGATAACTAGTTACATTTACAACCCAAAGACAAAATGATGATATCATGTATTTTAAGTTAACATAAAGTTTTGATATTTGGTGATTTTAGGATGGAACTCAAGTACAAATCCAGTCCACAAAGTTTCAGAAATATCTTAGTGCTGAAGGTGGGGGAGGAAATATTATTGTAGCCAATCGTAGCTCAGCTTCTGGTTGGGAAACATTCAGGGTAAATAATGTGTATATAAATCTTAAGAAATCTTAGGCCTGTTTCTTATAAGTTATATAAAAAAAAAAGTTGATTTATATATTTAATTATGTTTTACAGATTTTTAATAAAAATATAAATTATTTTGTATTTATTTAGCATTATAAAATTATTTTTTTAAAATTAACTTTTACGAGAAATTATTAAAAAATATATTTTTTAGATTATTTTATTCATCAAACTTCAAATTTTTAAAATATTTTTAAGAAATAGATAAAAACTCCATTTTTTTTTTAAAAAAAAAGTGGGCCATAATGACACCTAATAGTAAAGTTCTAATTATTTGATAATTTGCAGCTATGGAGGGTGGATGAGTCATCATTCAATTTTAGAGTGTTTAACAAGGAATTTGTGGGGATAGATAATCAAGGAGGAGGAAACACAATTGTTGCAATTGCAAATTCACCTAGCAACCAAGAAACATTTCAGATAATTAGGAACAATGAACATCCCCTCAAAATTCGAATCAAAGCATCAAATGGTCTATTTTTGCAGGTATATATCATCATCAAGCTATTCAAATTGGATATTTTTAATCAATTTTTTTAAACAGAAATTTGAGTGAAAAACATTATATGATATAATTGATATCTCAACTATGTTATACGCTAAAACTACCACATATCATCTGTAGTATTCTAATAAATTTATTAAATAAAAAAAATATATAAAAAGTTTGGCAGATGTCAACAAAAAATTTACCTTTCTTTCAAAATTAAGAGCTTAAAATACTGATAAAAAGCTTATTTATCAACGGAAGTTGGAAAAGAAAAAAGAAAATTCTTAAAAAACTGAAAAATGAAATTGGTCACAAAATTAATTAGACGAATTTTCTATAATTTTGTGTCTAATATTATCTGTTGTTAATCCATCTTTTTTTTTTTAGTGAAAGCTTTGTGTTTAAGTTTACTAGCTTTTCCTCTACGCCGATCTTGATTATTTAAGATTTAATTTATATACACTGGCAGTATAAAAAAAAAAATAGCTATACCGTCAATTAATTAACAATCATTAAATCTATAAATACATTTTTTATGCATACTATTTCTATTTCTAAAATAATCCCCATAAATATTTTAATGTGCTGAAGAAATGTGAATCCTTTGACTATATATGTGTTCAGGCTAAAACAGAGACATTAGTGACAGCAGATTATCAAGGCACAAGCTGGGAAGAAAGTGACCCATCAGTCTTTAATATGACTATTGTAAGAACTTTACAAGGAGAGTATCAACTTACCAATGGTTATGGCCCAGATAAAGCTCCTCAAGTCTTAAGGGTGAGAGTTCTAATAAACTTTTCATGAGAAATTATGGCCTGTTATTATAATTCATTGTTGATTCTTAAATCACAAAATTTTATTCCTTCTGTAATAAAATATAACTAAAAGTTAAAATCAACAAAAATCAATGCATCAATTTAAGTTGATTTATTTTTATTACCGAAAAATATTTTATACCCTAAAATTTGATCTCTATCCTTGCAAATCTCTAAAATTTCAAGTTTGTCATTGACTCGAGTTGTGTTCTGACAAATGTGTTTTGAAAAATTTTAAGTTTGATTTTTAAGAACACAAACATATTAGTTGTCAATTTCGACTTTAAAGTGACATATTTTTTATATAATAAAATATATTTCTACTCAATTGATAAACTAGAATTAAATATTTTTCGAAAGCTTCAAAATTTTTTAAAATAATTAATATTAATATTATATTGAAGGTCAGATCTTCTTTATTATTTTACGGTATAACTCTTATACTTCTGCCATAAAATCAATCTTATATCATAACTTTGAAATTTTATTCTCTCATATTCACACTTGTTTTCTAATTGTTAGAATTAAGGGTAATTTAGGTATTTCACATAATTTGTAAGAGTAGAGTACAAAATTGAGGGGTAAGATAAAGAGGTAGATTTTTAATAAATCATCTTCTTATAAAACTTTGTTGGGCTTGTAGGATCATTGGAGTTCATACATAACTGAAGATGATTTCAAATTCATGTCACAAAATGGGTTAAATGCAGTGAGAATACCAATTGGATGGTGGATGGCCCAAGATCCAAACCCACCTAAGCCTTTTGTTGGAGGATCATCGGAAGCACTAGACAATGCTTTTACATGGGCACAGTAAGTCTTCACAAGAAGAAACAAAATTAAGATTTCGATATTTTTATTTCGGCACGAAATTGATTATTCTATTTTAATTTTAGTTTTTTTTTTAAGATTTTTAGACTAACAAATGATGATAAAATATATTATAAATGCAATGATGTAGGATATAATAATGTGAAATAATTAACATTTATAATATTGTAAAAAAATTATCTAAAAATCATATTTTTATCTTTAAAAATGATTAATTTTTGTAATTAATTAATATGTCTATATAATTGTACATCATTAATCGCATACAATATTATTTAAAATATATTATATCATTATTTTTGTCTCTACTAATTTTAGGAGGATCTATGTTAGAAAATTTTAAAATTTGAGAACCAATTCTTCTAACTAATAAAATAAAAAAGAAAATCAAAATTGTAATTAAATTTATTTTATTTTATTTGTAACTACTAACGATAGTAATTTAATAAAAAAAATCTAATTTAATCACAAAGTGTTAGATAGTTATCAATTTTATTTTTAACATTTTTGTAATAGTACATGTACTCTTTTTTGTGCAACTTTCAATTTATTTTTCGTTAATGTGTTTTGATTACCAATCAAGTATATATCTTTGTAACTTACAGAAATCATAATATGAAAGTGATTGTGGACTTGCATGCTGTTGAAGGTTCTCAAAATGGTAATGATCATAGTGGGGCAAGAGATGGATATGTAGAATGGGGTGATTCATTCATACCTCAAACAGTCTCTGTCATAGAGTTCATAGCAAAAAGGTTTTGTCTCTACATATCTATCTCATGAGTTTTTATCTCTTTTAGTATATGATGTTATGGCTCAAGTAATTGATTTCTTTATATTTTTTAACTTATGATTGATTGAATAATTATTTGATTGAATAATTATTTAAGGTTTAAATATATTTTTGGTTCTGACAAATATATTATTTTTTTATTTTAGTCTGCTAAATTTTTTTGTTTTAGATTTAGTCTCATCAAAATTAGCGACAATCGCTTTTGATCTCTAACATCAAATAAACATTATAAAAAAGAGCTGAAAAACTATCGTGACACATAATTCTATAAACGCACACCAACACATTATTTTTTATGAAATATTTAAAATTAAAATGTTTTATATTTTTTATCATTTAACTTAGTGTTATTTTATAAATAAAATATGAATAGAAATTAAAAGAAGGGTTTAGGGTTTTTCTAGAAGACTTGTTTTTCTTTTAATTGATTTAACATTAGGGACCAAGATCGATAGTTTCTGATTTTACATGAATAAATCCAAAGAAAAAACTTACAAGAACTAAAATTAAAACGTAATATATTTACAGGAATTGAATACATATTAATAGAGAAATATCTTTTAAAAGTAATAAAAACAAAAAAAATATTGAAAGTTTATGGAATATCAAAGATCATATAGAAAAATTATGATATAATCTTAACTCTATAAATTTATATATAGATAATCTCGATCAATTTACTCCAATTTTTTTCAGTGCCTATTAACTTCCCAACTGAGATATCTGATTAATTTTTTTATACATTGAATTGGATATTTTGTTGATTAGATATGGAAATAGAGCAAGTTTAGGAGGAATTGAGCTGATGAATGAGCCACAAGGTGTCAATCTTGATAGTCTCAAGAAATATTACAAGGAAGCATATGATGTTGTGAGGAAATACAATCCAAATGCTTATGTGATTATGTCAAATCCACTGGATGCAGATTCCAAAGTTCTTCTCTCATTTGTTAGTGGATTTGACAAAATAGTCCTTGATGTGCATTACTACAATCTTTTCTCAGATAAATTTAATGGCATGAGTGTTCAACAAAATATTGACTACATATCAAGTGAAAGAGCCCCAGATCTTAGTGGTGTCTCTTCAACAAATGCTCTTAGTTTTGTAGGTAATTATCAAATCCTAGACAATATTATTGGCCTATATATTTTATGAAGCAATATTCACTCATTTTATTTCATGATTAAAAAAAAAAAAAGTTATTTATAGCTTGACAACTCAGAGATATATTTTTAAAATTTACTCTTTCTTGAAAAAAATCTAAAAAATTAATATATTTGATTTACAAATTTTATATCAGATGCATAAATTTTTTAAATATTTTTTTTATTATATTTCAATCTAAATGAGTAACTTGTATCTTGTACTATCATATTTGTCAAATATACAGAAGCATTTTACCATCCTTATTCTAGTCCATCTGGATGCATTTTGAAAACAATAAATCGTTTTAAAAGTGCAAATAATAAAAATATATTTACATTTCAACGTCTTGATACATTTGTAAAAGGATTTTCTATTATTTATTTCAAATAATCTGACAACAAAATTCACACATATTAAATATTGAGAAAACGGTTATTCATGTTGAAACTTATGCATTTTTAATTGTAC
This sequence comes from Cicer judaicum, assembly GCA_037974835.1. NCBI lineage: Eukaryota > Viridiplantae > Streptophyta > Magnoliopsida > Fabales > Fabaceae > Cicer > Cicer judaicum. The sequence goes on from JBBPBS010001130.1 coordinate 2,736,746, forward strand.
TTACTAGAAATACGATTTTATATAACAAAAAAATAAAATATTATTTGAAATATGTGTGAAATGCCTGCTACACTAATTAATTATGTATATCACGTATAATTATTAAACTATAATAATAGTTAACTATATTGATAATTTTCCTTCTAGGTCATAAATTTTATATTTGATATAACTATACATGTTTTTGTTTCTTTTTGTAGGGGAATGGACTGGTGAGTGGAGCATACAAGGTGCATCCAAGGAAGACTACCAAAGATACGCCCAAGCACAATTGGATGTGTATTCTCGTGCAACATTTGGATGGGGTTATTGGGCCTATAAATGTAGGAATGACCATTGGAGCCTTAAGTGGATGATTGAGAATGGTTACATAAAGCTCTAGATTTAGGGAGTTACTTTCCTCACCACTAAATTATAATAAATGTATACTTTTTGTTAGGAGACATGATATCAATGGAATAGAGATAAAATATATGAAATTTAGATTGACAAAATGAGAAAATATGAAATGAGGAAGTGAATACAAATGAGCCACAATTATGACATATGTAATGACTAATTAGTGATCCTAACTACCTATATTTTCAATACTTTTAAATGTATGTACCCAAAAAATAGCTTGTTTTTTTACTTAAAAAAAATTAAGTACCAAAATACCACTATTTTTATTAAAATTTAATTAGATAATTATAATAGAAATATTTAAAATTATATTTATTTTTTTAATTAAAATAATAATTATTTAAATTAATAATTAAAAAACCTAACTTAATTATTTTAATTAAAATAATAATTATTAAATAATAAAATGTATATTTATGATTATGAAAAATGTTAACGAGAAATAATGTATGACATTATCTCACGTTTATAAATATAATTATCCACTCTCTCATATTAATTGATCAAATTCGCTATATGAATAACATTACTAATAAAATAAATTATACAATTAATAAAATAAATTTTATAATTAAAAAAAATGGAACATCGGAGAGTTGGTATGGAAAAACGAATTTTGCTTCTTTAATTGAAAAAAGAAATTCTTGTTGAGAAATCGCTGACTGCAAAGCCAAATTTTTATCTTATTCCTTTTTTTATTTGTTTATTTTTATTTCATTGTTTATCACTTAAACTTGTAACTCGGTATCAAGAGAAAATATATCAATAAGATTTAATTTTCAAAAAATGGTTGTCTTTTGTCATATAAAACAATGGCAATTGCAACTTTTTTATTGAAAGATTCATTAATATTGATAACGTTCCAAACAAATTATTTAAAATTGTGTTTTTGGTTGTTCTCATTATTTGGTATGTGTTTAATAAATCAATAATTATTAGTTTGGTTAGTTCGATGATTGTCCAACTTTATTATCAATATTTTAGTATATAAAGTTTTGATTGAAATCGATATCCCAATTTTGTTGAGGTAATGAGATATCTTCATATTGTTTGAACAGCATAATGAGACTATAATATTGTTGGAGTGTGATGTCATATTTATTTTCTATCTTTGTATTATAATTGCATTTATTCTGCTACATAATTAGAATAAAATATTCATTGTAATTTTGATAAGTATGATAGTATCAACTTTCATATCTAGATATTTTGTAGTTATGTTCCTTTAATAATAGTTATATTATATATTATGTCACTTCTTATGAGTTATGCGGTTATGCTTCTATACTTGTTTATCAAAAAGTTAACATTTTAATACAAATTTTATGTTGGATAGCTTTTGAGATAAACAAATTAAAGCTTATTGATAGACTTTCCATACATTGAATCGTTATTACAAAGTAATAAAAAGAGTTTAAGTGATTTTTATAAAATGCATCAATCAAATACTTCACTATCGTATGAAAACTAAAATAGACTCGTATATATTATATGTTCAATTATGATAGACAATTTTTAAAAAATTTAACTGTTATCATGAAAACAAACACCATTTTAAATATAGTTCTTAAATAAGTATGTAAAAAATTATAGTAAGTGATCTTATATACTCCTTGTTCATTTTATAAATTTTACATTTTTTAACTATATTAAAAATATATTTTGTTGAAAGTTAAAGTGAGTAATTAATCTCATATCATATATTTAATATTTTAAGGTTTTATCGTGTTATTGCTTCTGCATTCTCCTAAACTGTACAACAACTTTTTAATATATAGTTATATTTAACTCGTACGTCACCCAATATACGTCTAGATATTATTAGTCCCTTCTAATTGATTCCCATCTCTTTCCATCTCTTTCCATAATATATTAATTTATTATCTCTCTTAATAATACAAGTACAGCCTCATGACATGACAACGGTTTCTTTTCGTGCAGTATATATCAACATGCTTCGAAACAAAAATGAATGGAGAGTTTAGTAAAATATCGACCACACAAAAATAAGTAAAAAATATAAATTTGGATAGGATCGAATCAGATTTGGTCAAAACAAGAATTTAAATTATGTAGGAAATGTTGATTTAAGTCTTGTAAATAAATTATAAATTACAATTATAAGTCAAATTAGGTCTGAGTTGGTTGGATATTTAGTTATATTGAGATTTTTTTTTTTATTTTTTAAATATAACTTTTGAATTATTTATTGATATTTTCAATTATTTATTTATTCAATTTACGTTTTTAATAAAATAGTATAGTAAAAAAATGAAAAACCTAGTTATACCATCAACTAAACATTATTAAAACAAAAACAAATTTGTTCCTTAGAAAAGGTGGGGATGTAGTTTAAAAAAATGGTAGATTAATTTCTTTTTGACGAAAAGAAAGAAAAAAATTAAATAAGATCAATAAAAGACTAAGAGTATAACAATTATTATCGTTACATTAAACTTTAAAAATAAAAAAAAAATAAAATCAAATTTAAATATAAATATAAATGCGACAATTAAAATAAAAGAATGATTTATATAAATGTATATATTTAACTTCTCAATGAATATGTATATAAATCTGAATATTTTTTATTGAATAGTTTAACTAATTTAAGTTAAAGATCGAAAATATTAAAAAATATATATATTAATTTAATTAACAACACTAATTTCATAAAAAAAAAAAAACTACCATAATCAATGCATGAAAAGAAACATTGATCAATCACTAGATCCGTGCTATGTGTTATTCAATAATTGAATATTATATGCATTTATCATTTTGCGAAACAGAACGACAGAACCAAGAATTGTACCTCTTTCTCAAGACATTATTTTTCTATAAATAAGTACATAATGTAAACACGAAAAATTAGAGATTGCCATTCACTTTTCTCACTCATTCTTATATTCTAAGTCATCTTATTTTTCTCTAATGCATGAGTGAAGAATATGAATCATGTTTTTGTAACATATTATTGAAAAATACTTTTGGTGTGATAGTACTAATCATATTAAGGTTTTCCAAAGTACCCTAAAGGGGATTCGCTGGTTATTTCATTTGCATCCGATTGGTGGGGGTGAATCGAACCTAAAGGCTAATGTAACAACACGTTTTGGAATTTGATACATGCAAGAAGACGCTACAAGTAAGAAGATTCTTGTTTCTCAATTTAATAATTATAAAATGGTTGATAATAAATCAGTAATGGAACAAATATATGATATTGAATGGATTCTTAACAACTACAAACAACATCAAATGCACATGGATGAAACCATTATTTTATCCTCCATAATAGACAAACTTCCACGTTCGTGGAAAGATTTTAAAAAGTCTATGAAACATAAGAAAAAGGACGTATCACTTGAGCAATTGGGTAATCACCTTCGTTTAGAAGAAGAGTACCGTAAACAAAAGGATACTAAAAACCAATTTTCTCATGAAAAGATCCATTTAATGGAGGAAGGAAATTCAAGCAAATCTTTTAAGAAAAGAAATCGAGATTTTGATAAATCTCATGAAAAACACAAGGGTAATGATGAACAACAAAATAAAAGAAAAAGAAGTTGTTATCATTATGGAAAACTAGGACACTTTAAAAATGAGTGCAAGTTCTTGAAAAGGAAGAACAAAGAGAAGAATTCAAGTGCAACAACAGATAGTCTTGTTGCTATCATTTATGAACTCAACATGATTGAAGATGTTGAATCTTGGTGGATAGACTCTGGTACTACCCGCCATATGTGCAAAAATAAAGAACTATTTAAGAACATTGATGAAGAAGATGGAAGTATTTTGTATAGTGGAGATTGAATTCATTTATGGAAAAACACTTACTCTTAAAGATGTATTTTATGTTCCTGATGTTAGGAAGAACTTGATTTTTGTTCCTTTACTTAATAAGTTAGGTTTCAAATGTGTATTCGAGGGAGATAAATTTCTTCTCTCTAGAGGTGGTATGTTTGTAGGGAAGGGTTACCTTTGTGAGAATATATTCAAATGTAATGTTGTTAATAATAATAATAATAATAATAATAATAATAATAATAATAATAATAATAATAATATGATTTCTGCTTATATTGTTGAGCCTTGTGATTTATGACATATGCGACTAGGACATATTAACTTTAGAAAATTGAATGATATGATGAAATCAAATTTAATTCTGACTTTTGTTCAAAACTCAAATTAATGTACTATTTGCATGCTAACTAAAATCACAAGACAACCTTTTAAAAGTGTTGAAAGAAGTTATAAGGTATTAGATTTAATTCACTCTGATGGTTGGTCTACAATTGGTGGTAAAAAGTATTTTGTCACTTTTATTGATGATTACTCTAGATTTTGTTATGTTTATTTAATGCACTCTAAGAATGAAGTTTTAGACAAATTTAAAATATTTATATCACAAGTAGAACTTCAACATGAAACCTTTATTAAGTGTTTTAGAAGTGATAAGGGAGGAGAGTTCTATCATCCTGGGTATTTTTAGTCTATTGGTATTGTGTATAAAACAATTGCTTCATATTTCCCATAACAAGATGGAATTGCAGAAATGAAAAATAGGATATTAGAAGAAATGGTGAATGCCATATTATCCTATTCTAGTTTATCTAAAGGTTATTAGGGGTGAAGCCATGCTAACTGCATGTTATTTTCTAAATATAGTTCACAATAAAAGGAATAAGATAACCCCAAGTGAACTCTGGAAGAAAAGAAAACCCAATCTTAACTATATAAAGTTTGGGGTTGTAAAGCAATCGTTAAAGTTCTGGAACCAAAAAGAAAGAAATTGGGAGAAAGAGAAATTGAAAGTGTATTTCTGGGCTATGATGAAAATAGCAATGCCTACAGATTCATGGTTGTTGAATCTAACGACTCATATCCTATTAACACAATGATTGAGTCAAGAGATGCAATTTTTCAAGAAAATAGATTTAACTCAATTCCATATCCTAGAAAACTATATGTTCTAGTGTACAAAGTCTAGAAAATAATGTATCTAATAATGATACTTTGACATGTTCAGCCCAGACACATATGAAGAGACAATAAAATCTCAAGACTCTTCCTTTTGGAAAGAAGACATCCAAGAGGAAATAGACTCAATTATGAGGAATAAAACTCAAAAATTAGTAGACCTCCCACTTGGATCCAAACCAATAGGTTGTAAATGAATCTTTAAGAAGAAAATTAAAGTTGATGGTACCATTGATAAATTCAAAGCTAGACTTGTTGCCAAACGGTTTATATAAAAAGAAGGTATCAACTACTTTGATACTTATGCACCTGTTGCAAGAATTACATCCATAAGAGTGCTTTTGGCACTAGCTTCTATCTATAAGTTTTTAATCCATCAAATGAATATTAAAAATGCTATCCTAAACGGAGAGTTAGATAAAGAGGTGTATATGAAACAACCTAAAGGATTTGTTATCAAAAGGCAAGAACATAAAGTGTGTAAATTGAAAAAATCTTTATACGGGTTAAAACAAGCACCCAAACAATAGCACCAAAAGTTTGATAAAATTTTGTTTTCTAATGGATACAAAATCAATGAATCTAATAGGTGTATTTATAGTAACAACTCCAAGATTAAGAAAAACACATCTAATTAATTAAATTTTAAAAAGTACATTTTAGATCCATTTTTTTTATAAAAAGAAACTTTAAAGCTATCAAAATATATAATTTGTATTATGCAACTCAGGGATTAAGAGATGTTATTTTTTAGATAACTTTTAATAATTTTTATTTATTAATTTGTTTATGATTTTAATTTATTAATTTATTTGTGAAGATGAGATTTAGAACCACCAAGTTGTCACAATTTGTGTTCTAATAACTCAAAGATTAAAAAGATGTCACATCTAGTTAATTTTTAATGAAATATTTGTTATAATTTTATTTTATTTTCTTTTTAAGAAAAAAAAATGATACTAAGTATTAAATAAGTTTAAATGATTCTTCGAAATAAAATTAGTAATAAACATGAAAATAAAATAGCAATATATATATATATATATATATGGACTTGTAACTTAATCTATTAAATAGAAAAAAAGAATATTTTAAAACTAATTACAAATGTAATCCTCTTTTAAACTATTTTTTAATTTAATAAGCGAAGAAATAAAATTTATTTTAATATTAAATAGCACCACTCATAAAAGAAAAATCTATTATAGTGTAAAGTAAATGATATTTATCGTCATTTAATTATGTCTATAATTACTTATATTAAATAGAATTATAATGATTAAATGAAATAAATATCATGAAGATAAGGAATCGGAAGAAAAAGTTCATTCATCACACACAGAGCTATTACTAAACAAATCTATATTAAATAGCAGTATTATTATTATTATTAGATGAAATACAACTAATAAGTAGCTAATGTGAAACAACTGACGGCGTGACGTGAAGATAGAGAAGACATCATACTTCTATTACGCCATAGAGAATGGTGTATAGTGTATCAGACTAGCCAAATAAAAAAATTTCAAAAGGCACAAGCAACAAGAAACAAATTTCACACATCAGAAACTAATCTCAAACAAAACACTAACAACACATCAAGATGGTCTCAACCAAAACTCATTCATATGTAACAAACGTAAAAGAATGAGAAAATACCCTTTTCCAAGGTGCGATGGTGTGCGGATGTACCATGTTCTCTTGTCAGTTGTTGTTACAATGGGCTTTAATATGTTTAAGGTTATGAATTGATGGGAAGAAATATGATGGTAGATCTTTCTTCTACTTGTTATTTTTTGTGGTAATACTCTGTTTCTAATGTTTTTTAGAAACAGAAAAAGCAAGAAATGAAAATCTCTCAATTTTTATCTTGTGATTTTTTTCTGATCAATCAAAATCTTTTCTAATTTAATTTTTTATTTCAATATACAGCAAAAAAAATGAGGAATGATTGTGTTTATTGTATAAACTTAAGTTTTGGATCTTACACTGGTTTTGCAACAAGATCAAACAAACTCATACAATTAAGGGAAAAAGAGGTTGGTCTTTTTGGTTGAATAAATTAATGCTATTGTTAGACTAAATAAAATTAAAATAAATGAATGAATGGACAAATGATGGAAAGCACGTGAGGAACTATGGATCAGAGATAGATGTTTTATAATCAATTGTTAAAAGAATATAAAGATGGAGTGAATCATATGCCCCTACTTAGGTTGTTTGTTATGGAAAAGATGTTATTGCGAGTAAGTTACACAATCATTTAGTCTGCTATTAGTTGCATGATCATTTAGTCTATTATATAATTGATCAAAGTTATACCTGTTAGACAATGTGTGGGGAGGTAGAAAGTAACTCTACTTGTTTTAGGAGAAATATGAGAAATACATCAAATGATTTTGACACAAGTACAAATAAGTATGATGAAGCTGACAAAATTATATATGAAATTAAAGAAGATCTTTGTGATTGTCCTGAAATGTTTGAAAGGCTAGTATATGATGTAGATAAAACGTTGTACGATGGATGTGCTAAATTCACAAGATTGTCTACCGTATTTAAATTGTATAACCTAAAAGCAAGCAATGAGTGATCTGATAAGAGTTTTACAGACTTATTAACATTGTTAAAAGATATTTTGCCTAAAGATAATATGATCCCTAGTCGAACTTATAAAGCCAAACAAATTTTATTATCTATTGGTATTATTATGTTATCCAAAGTAGTCCTCAAAATAATTGGTCTATGATTATGTTGATTTATCATGTACCTCATTTATTCTGTATAAAGCACAAGCTTATGATGTTGTCTATGTTAATTTATGAGTCCAAACAACTAGTAAATGATATAATCATATACTCGACCCCATTAATCGAGTACTTAAAGATTATTTGGAAGACATGTGTAGAGGTATATGATAGATATAGAAAATAATTCTTCAAGTTAAGAGCAATGGTATTTAAAACGATTAATGATTTCCATGCTTATGGTAATCTATCAGGCTATACTATCAAAGGAAAATGTGCATGCCCCATATGTAAATATAGTACAAATTGGATGCGGTTGAAATATTGTAAGAAAATGTTATACATTTCTACCTTTAGTAACTATACTCTATCAAGAAAAGAGAAAATGTATGTTTGTAATTTTCTTAACAGAGTTAAAGTTCCAAAGAGGTACTCTTCAAACATTAGGAGTTTGGTATCAATGAAATATCTCAAGTTAAAGGGTTTAAAGTCTCACGATTGTTATGTCTTATTGGATAATTTTCTACTAATTGGTATAAGTTCCATTTTGTCTGAAAAGGTACGATAGACCATAACTAAACTATGTTTCTTCTTGGAAGCTATTTGTAGCAAAGTTATTGTCCCTATGAAGTTGTCGACATTGAAGAAGAAAATTGTTGTCACCTTAGGTGAACTTGAGATGCATTTCCCACCATCATTTTTTGATATAATGATCCATATTACAATTCACCTTGTCAAAGAAACTCGATATTATGCACCAACTTATTCGAGGTAGATGTACCTAACTGAGTCTTACATCAAGATATTAAAAGGGTACGCGAAGAATTATAGTCGACTAAAGGGTTTTATTGTTGAATGGCATATAGTTGAAGAAGATTTTGAGTTATGTACTGACTAACTCTACAATGTTTAATCCATAGGACTTCCAAAGTCATGTCACTCAAGAAGAACAACAGGTAGAATTGCATACTTTATCCTTTGAAGTTTTTGAAATATTTTCTTTAAGAGTTATATTTTCCCTTATTAAATTTTCAAACTCATTTTCAAAGGAATTGCATTTATTCGTTAAGATTCATGAGCTTTTCTAAGAGACTTGAGCATCAAAGAAATCTTATAATTTTTGTTGAGAAACTCATTTAACATATCTATAAGTTCATTAGAAGATAGGTCATAAATTGATTCATCGACAAAGTTAGGGTCAGAGTGAGTGTTAGCTATCAGAGCTATGTTCGCATGCTCTTCATTAGAGTCTCTTAGTTGTTGCACTTTTCAAACTCTTTGGAAGTGATAACTTTCATCGTGAATGTATTGGCTTTATGATGCATTTTGTATTGCTTCTTTTGTTCAACATTGAGATCATTTTTGGATATTTTAACACCATTAGCATCTTTTGGAGCCTTATAAACATTTGCGACTATGCCTCATAGTTTAGGATCATGAGAGATGCATAAACTTCTTATTTTGTCTTTCTAGTACTCAAATCTCTCTCTATAAAGCAGGGGAGGTCTGTTAACGTTTCCACCTATAACTTATGCACCGTATTTAGCCATAAAAACACATATATTAACTCAAACATGGTTGAATGCTCAACTTTGAGATCAAGCTCTAATGCCAGTTAAATTACGAGAAACACAAGAAAATGAGAGTTCGAATTGTGTTATCTATTTTAAAACCTTTTTCGTGTGGCTAAACAAGAGTAAATAAAACAAAACAACTAAGTAAAAACAAAATAGAAAGACACAACAATTTATTCTGATTCACCACCAACACGATACCTACGTTCAATCCCTTCAACCTGAAAGATCAAATCCACTAATTCACCCCCGTATCAAACTTATACTTGAACATCTACTAGTTACATCGATTATATTCAATCTTCTCACATCTAGCTAAGTACCATCAAGTTGTTGAGGAATGGAAGCTAATATCGGGCTAGGTTACAAGTTCAATCAAATTTTCTCAACCATCTAGCTTAGTACCGCAAGACGTTGAGGAAGGCAGCCACTAGGCTTGGTCACAAAGGTAAAGGTTTAGGTTTTTGGAAAAACTCTCTTAAGAGGTTGTCCACAAAGTAGGTTGTATTTTCTTGTTGTGTTGTATATTCTTCAATAAGGAGTTCACGTCCTTATATAGAACTTTTTAGGGTTTTTGGTTTTTGTTCTGATTGCATAAATTCAACATATCATGAAGTTTTCAAAATGATTCTCTGTAATTTGTTATAAAATCTTTCTGCATTTCGAAACGAATCCTTATAAATAATCATGTGTATCTTGGTGTGAAAGCAAAGGAAGAAGATGATATGATAATTAGAGCATGTCTGACATACCATCATGTGAGAAAATAAACTTACAATGATTATTAGAGGATGTGTATAACTTTGTCTTCTCCGAGCAATGACTTTACCAAATCATTGACTTTCTTTTAATAGATCGTTGACTTTCATTTTAGCGTTAACTTTGTTTATATGACACATTATATATCAGAGTTAGACATACATATGTGTTATGTAGTTGCATTCATCAGAGACAGATGATCATATGCTTAATAGAGGCAAACATACATTTGTTTTATGTAGTTATTAGAAGCAGACAAATACTTTGCTTATTGCATTCATCGGAGGCAGACGATCAGATGCATATTGTAGTCATCGAAGGCAGTCAAACCAAATCATAGTTTCATTTCAAAGGCAACTGAAACATAACATATTTACATGAAAAGCTTGGAATATTTTGCTTCCTTTATAGTGTCTTAGGACACAAATATTTTGCAACAAAAGGTTTGAAAAAGGCCATGACGAAGTGCACAATCAAGCTGTTATTAATTGTCAAGGCACGAATCAAGGCAACCAAGATGCTATAGTTGGTATAATTTTAATAATGTTACTATTGGTCCATCAGTTACTAATAATGTGCAAGGAGTGCATTTATTTAGGCCAACTCAACCTGAAAATACTTCTGTTTACGAGGTCTAGGCTTAGAAGCTGAATTCAGCACTTTTGGAAATTAATTGGTAATGGTAGTTACACAAGTAAACAACATTTACATACATTTTGCACTCCCGTCACGTGACTAATTGTTGTCTAATGTAAATGTGAATCAAGTGAGCAACTCTAATATAAAAAAGAGATGTGTGACATGTATAAGTGAAGGCAATAATCAGGTTCTCATGTTGGGGAAGAATGAAATAAGTGACATGATTGTTGATGCAAGTTTAGAGGAGACATTGGGTGAAGGAAATAATAAAGTGGACATAAAAATTAATACCTTGTTTAATGAACATTTTTTATTAATACCTTGTTTAATGAACATTTTTTAATGAGAAATGAGTAATGTAAGTTCGAATTGCCAAGGCCTCGGTAATTGCATGCAATTCCTAACTTAAAATACATCGTTTAGTTGTATAATCTGGACGTAATTATTTTTGTGAAACATTTGGTTTTTTGCTTCGTTGTGGATAAAGAAGGATATTGTGAAGGTTTTGAAATTTTCTGGCAAACCTCTATCAATTGTATTATTAAAAAGAAATTCTTCTAATCATGTGGACATGGAGGTGATTGATGATAATAAAGGCACTTGACATTTGACTGATTTCTATGGGTATCTAGAAGGCTCTCATAAGAGAGACTCTTGGAACTTATTGAGACAACTTGCTAATACTCCCCCCTTACATTTGTGTATCTTGGGAGATTTTAATGATATTTTATCACAAGAAGAGAAATAAGGAAGATTTGAAAGACCCAAATGGTTGATAAATAACTTTAGAGGGGCAATAATGAATGTTGATATGTCATATGTTCATATGAAAAGATACCATTTTACTTGGTTTAAAAGCTTGGAAACAAATCATGTTTTAGAGGGGTCTTTGGATAGAGTCATGGCAAATGAGGCATGGTTTCATTAATTTTCACATGCGAAGGTCAAAAAAATTTATTTGCACCTGCACGAAATTTGTGTTAAAAGATGGTGATCAAATTTTTTTTTCATGCCTCTGCCTCTTCACAACACAAGGTTATTCAAATATTGTCCTTAGAGAACTCAAACGATACTGTGGTTACTAATTTATGTTATTTGAGTCGAGTAACACATGACTATTTTACTTAACTTTTACGGCGACAAGACAATGTTCGAGATCTAATGCTTAATGAAAGTTGAAAAATGCCCTGACCTATTTAGTTTCAACCATGGTTTTTACCATCACTTCTGGACTATATGTGGTCACGAGATTTTTCAAGAATGTTGGTCTTGGCTTGAAACATATATATTAAGACATCATGTAATAAAACAGCTTGGAAAAAGCCTACACTCGGTTGGAGAAATAATTAATATATTAATTAGTATCATATAACCTTTTTACAAATAATAATAATAATAATAATAATAATAATAATAATAATAATAATAATAATAATAATGTTAATAATAACAATAATGTAATTAAAATAAAGTAACGAGGCAAAAGTAGTAATATATTGGTATTGACTGACTGAGACACAACTCGTAGTATCCTCCGGCTCTCTCAATCAGCGATAAACCTCCACCACCTCCATTGGAACGGTTGTTATTGGGCCAGTATAATAATGAGAAACAGTAGTGTTATTGGTATAACGCAAGAAAAGAGTGAACTGTATCGTTGTCTAGTGTTCTTTCTTTCTCGTACTCGTTCTCGTGTTTCTGAAGATGGCGCTAACAAGACTACCAGAAAGATTCCCAATTGGTCTATGGGTTCTCGCCCTTGATGTTGACACAACTCATCATCCCATCCTTCACGCAATGGGTAATCAATTTCAATACCAACGTAATTACTAACTACTCCTTCAATTCTTTATCATTTCTTGATCAATTCTTCATTTTCTTTTTCCTTTTCTGTTTCTTTTTTATACATTTTATATTTTGTTCCTTCAGTTACGACTTGTTGCATGCCTTCTGTTGCATTCAATCTTCTTTCCCAAACAAAATCCTCTTTTGATCTCATAATTGTTGATAATGATATGCAAGAATTGATTAGCACTTATCACTTTCTTGAACATGTTCTCTTATTCAACCAAATTCCTGTTATTTTGTAAGTATTTTTTTTATTGTTTCATCTAAGAATGAACCGTAGCTATGGACTTACTACTTTTATTTTTTGTCATCTTGCAGTTATCTCTTCTCATTACCCTACAAATTCTGTCATGGAGACTATCACACAACTTCTGATTATTGGATTAAGCCCGAACAAGAATTATGTGGAAGCATGTCGTAAAAGTAAAAGGACGAAAATCAAAATATGAACGGCATCTTTCATGTGAACAACAAACGGGTGAGAGAACACTAAGTCCATATTTGATGAAAACCATAATAATAATGATGATTATCCACCCGGCAGAGAAGTTCCATTGGTCATGGACTCAACAGTTTCATAATCAATGTGGTCAATGAATTAGGCCTTGATAGTATGGTTCATTAGAGTTCTTTTCTTTTCTTATACTTGTTGGTATTCTTTAATAATTGAACTTATATGCGCTCCTATTTTTCAGATGCAAATCCTAAACAAATACTCAAAATAATGGATGTTTCGGGTTTAACCCGAGAACACGTTGCTAGCCATTTACTAGTTCGTTTCTTTATTCCTTCATACCTTAAACTCTAAATCGTTTCTTTATTCCTTCATACCTTAAATTTCAAAAATTGAGATATTAAATTGTTTTTTTATTCTTTATTTCTTTATTAACATTAAATTTATTTCTTTATTAACATTAAATTGCAATACTAATCGAGAGAAATTTAAATATATAATATCATAAGTTAATTGTCTAGAATATAACTTGAGCATTTGTATAATTTGGCAAAAGAGATGATTAGTACAATCTCGAGACAGAGTCATGAAAATGTATTAATACACATATTAATCCTTCTAAGAAAAGCATAGAAATATGGAGTACATAACACGTCCAAAGTTCAAAATAATTCTCCATAAATTTTAAGCAGACTATAGACTAAAATGATACACTTCATTTCTCCAACATGTAATCTAAGTCTTTTCACCTGTAACACATTTGAATAAAGTTGGATGAGATTACATCTCAGTGGATCCCAAAAATGAAATTAAATCAATTAGCATATTCTAAGGACTATATTTATTTTCTGAGTTTCTCTTCAAATGTAAAGTTTTTGACTCTTTCTGAATATTCAAGTCATTAGACATGAGTAATCTAACGACTTAAACTCTATCTAACAAGCATGTCATAAAGACTACATTAGTTTTACTAATGCCCTCTTCTTGTTAGTAGCTTTATTTTGGTAAGATTGGACATAATTACGTCCGTAAGTGGTGCCTCGCTTACCCCTCGCTTCTGTCGTATATAGACGGAGAATTCATATAGCTAGGGTGAATCCTATACTTCTCACTTTAATCAAATATATAAGTATTATATATAACAATCCACACACATACACACACAAATATAACATCATCTAATAATACATATATTAAAGACTACCATACACTCAACCTTGAAAATTATTATAATAACATAAACTATTAATTTAATTATATCATACAAATCACACAATGTAAAATAAAATTTCAGAGAATATGTTTAAGGTGGATTCTTCCCAAAAACAGTCTCAAATTTATGTTATAACAACTCAAAACTAAGTTTAACTTCATAGTCAACTGACAACATACAAATATCATAATTGAGTGAATGAGTACTCTTTGGAAAGCTTATGATGTCTACTTTATATATAAAATTATTTTATTTTATTTTGATTTAGTCCCAATTCTTGCAGTTTATTAAAATAAAACATAATGACAGAAAGCAAAACAGAAACAGCAACTCTGGTCCAGCTTGTAACCCATTTTTCAACACCAATACTCAATCAATCATCACGAATTTTGTATTTAATTTGAAGGTAATTGAGTCTAGTTTTCAGAAAACTAAAAATCATTCAAAACGGATGTCTATAGAAAAAGTTATGATCAAAACATCTCACACATGTCATGTAAAATTCAAGTTAATTACATTCCTTCTATCACACTAATTTCCTAACAATTCTTTGCAATAATAATGCTAGAAATCATGAGTAAATCAGTAATAAATATGTCAAAACAGCAGCACAAATTTCAATTTACTCAATTCTACAGTAATCTATTTCAAAATTCCTAAATCCAACCAAGAATAAAATAAAAACCCTTTTCATCATTTCAAACTCTTAAACCCCAAATCTCAAACTTATGAAACACAATATTTTTTACATGCATGAATGAGAGATAGAAAAAGGGAAATCCACCTCGATTTCCAAAAGAATGGAGAAAATGATGTCACCCTTTCTTTTTCTACTTCTAGCAAAATTTTGCACTTTTCCTTTCTTTTTTTTTTTGGGTTGTCAATGCTCTTGGTTGTTTTATCTCTTCTTCTCTTTTCTCTCCTTCTCTTCTTCTTTCTCTATCTTACCATTTTTCTCTCCCTTTCTTTTATGTTTCTGTTCTCTCCTCCCCTTCCTCTTTTTTTCTTTTCTTTTATTTTGTTTTCATTTGTTTTATTTATTTTACTTTTAGTTTACTACTTTCCCCCTTTTTTATTATTATTATTATTATTATTATTATTATTATTATTATTATTATTATTATTATTATTATTATTATTACATACTAACATGTAAAACATAAAAAATTTACTTCAAATTATTATTTATACTAAAGAGAGATGTTACTTCAAATTATTTACTTCAAATTATTATTATTTTACTTAGTCAAGATCAAAATCATTGCCTCCTATACAGACTAAAATTAGAAACAAAATATTAAGAAAAAAGTCTAAAATTAAAGTTTAATGGCATCATAAATTAAAGTTATTCCATTATATATATATATATATATATATATAAATATATATATATATATA
>JBBPBS010001130.1:2752775-2779247 GCA_037974835.1 Cicer judaicum
TAAATTTAGTGGTTTATCGTTGAAAGTATTTTTCAACATTCATTTATAGTATAATAATATTAGTGATATTGTCAAAATTTAAGGTACTCTTAACATTTCCCTATATAAAAATGAATGTTCACTTTTTTTAAGGAGAACAAACATTTCACATTTTCATTTTATATAGTCTTATCTTTTCTTATTAGTTACTATCTCATACTATTTTTGGGATGATAATTGATATGAATTATCTTTTTATTTTGTTACTTTCACTTTTAGTATATTATCATCTAACTTGTATTTTTCTTTTGTGATAAAGAATGGAACTTGCAAGTCTAGGACTATTTTTGTATTGAGGTAAGCATCATTTTTTGAATATGTATGTTAAAAACAAAATATCTACTTTGTAGAGTATTTGGTCCAACAACTTGTAGAAGATTATCAATCAATGCAGTATGAATTCCCCGATGAAGGCATAATGATTTTATTTGAAGAAACTGAATCATCTGATAAAGAAAATGGATGTTTGTCTATGATGGTGCTTCTAACGCGTTAGGGGATGGAATTGGAGCCATTTTGATTTCCCTAGAGAACAAGTTCACTTTATTTACGGCTATGTTGTGTTTTGATTACACAAACAATATTGTGGAATATGCGGCATGTGTAATGGACTTTAAAGCAGCTATTGAATCAAAGGTAAAAATTGTTGAGGTATATGGAGACTCATTGTTGGTCATCCATCAAACAAAAGGAGATTGGTAAACTCGTGATTCCAAATTAATTTCGTATCATACGCATATCAAAGAATTGACAGTACACTTTGAGAAAATCAATTTTTGCCATATCCCTCAAAAAGAAAACCAATTAGCTGACGTCTAGGTCACATTGTCGTCAATGTTCAAAATAAGTAATGGTCAAGACGTGTAGTTCATAAAAATTCAACAAAGAGATAAACCTGCATATTATTGATCAATCGAAGAAGAGTCTGACGGCAAGCCATGGTTTTATGATATCAAATCATATGTTAAGAATAAGGAATATCCATTGGATATTTTAGAGAACGACAAGAGAGTTTCAAGGAGGTTGTCAATGAACATCTTCTTAAATGGTGATGTGCTTTATAAGAGAAATCGTGATATGGTTCTCCTCATATGTGTGGATAACGCAGAAGCAGAGAAAATCATACAAGAGGTTCACGAAGGTTATCTCGAAACTCATGCAAATAGGCACACAATGGCAAGAAAAATCATAAGAGTTGGCTACTATTACTTGACCATGGAGTCCGATTGTTTTAGTTATGTAAAGAAATGTCATAAATGTCAAATCTATGCTGATAAAGTACATGTACCACCCCCTCTTTAAATGTTTTAACATCACCATGGCCATTTTCAATATAGGGATGGATGTTATTGGACTCATCGAGTCTATGGCTTTAAATGAGTATCGATTTATCCTAGTAGCTATTGATTATTTCACAAAATGCGTTGAAGCCGCTTCTTATATCAATGCAACAAGAAGTGTAGTTGTCAGATTCATCAAAAGAGAATTGATTTGTTGATATGACTTTCCACATAGGATAATAACTGATAACGCGACTAATCTAAATAACAAACTGATGAAAGAGTTGTGTGATAGTTTCAAAATCCAACATCATAATTCTTCTCCATACAAGGAAGTAGCAAATAAGAATATCAAGAAGATCATATAAAAGACGGTGGAGACATATAAGGATTGGCATGAAATGCTTCCTGTAACAGCCTAAATTTTACAATAAACTATTTTATTAGTTAAATACGATTTTAAATAATTAATTTGATGTTAAAATTATTTTAGAATATATGACAATAAATTTTCTGACAAATTTTTGTTATATAGGTGTTTTCTATGATGTGCTAATTTTATAAATATCATATTAAATGAGAGATATAAATAATAAATATTATATTTAATTATTTGACATATTTTTTTTAAAAAAATAATAGTATTTTTGTGTAATATATATTTTAAAGAAAAATATTCTATGCGATTTTATATGTATATACGCGCACCCAATTTATGTAATATTTTTTTTCGTGCGGTTAACTGATGTTAACTATGTACGTAGTTATATTTCAATTAATCATAACTATTTTCTATTTTTAGTTATTTTTTTATATAAATAATTAGCTTGAGATATAATTGATATTGTGTTTGATTTTCTTTATTTTTATATACTTTTTATGACATTGTTATTTTATATATATTTATTAAAATTTATTAATTAATATAAATTGTTGATGTTATATTTATTTATTTTATAATTTCGCCTAGTCTTTAATGATGGTAATATTTTAATTTGAGTATTTAGAAAAATACGTATTATTATAGAGATTATTTTGAATACAAGAGTTTTCATTATTAATGTATTTTAAAAGATTAATTACTTTAATTACTTCATTTTATAAATTATTTCTTTTGAAATATTAGTAATACATTGGTAATTAAATTATGTTTTTAAAAAAAAGTGTTAAAAAAAATATAGTTTTGATAATTGTTTGTTTTATTTAAAAAATAAAATGAAATAGAAGAAAGAATAAAAATTTGTTTTATTAATTAGACACATATTTAAGAATAAAATTTAATTAAATATTAAAAAAAATATTAATTGAAAATAACAAGAATGAAGGGCGTGAGAAAGAAAGAGTAACTTGAACACAAAATAGGGGAGCCGCACATTGAGAGGAAAAATAGAAAATTGATATTGTTCATTGATTACTGTCCCATAAAAGTTTCTTCGTTAGCGTTCAAGTTTTTGTATGTTGTCTTACTCATTTAACTATTCAATTAAACACAATGTTCCAGATTTTTAACAACCCGAATTTCTCCCTAAAATACCCGATTTCTGTTTATATAATTCGTTATTTTGCACCGTTCTTCTTCACCGTAAGTCTGATCAGAGTGAAATTAATGTCAAAACGATTGTGTGAAAAGTGACTACATTATCCACTAATTAGTTTTCAGATTTACGGTAATTTTTATTGACCGAATTTCGAAATTTAGTTTTTAGAGTGTCTTCTCAAAGAGTGTCTTATCATAATTTTATTTAACGTTCACCCATAAATTGTCGAGTTACATCGATTGAAGGACAAATAATCAAAGGACAAAGGTTGTTTTCTCTTGGAATCATATTATGTGTGAAAACATCGAAATAAGGTAAGGGGTGAGAAAACATTTGAATTCATGACTATAATATAATGTGAGATGAACGAGAAAACTGTATTTCCCAACAATTTATCCGGAGCTCGCTACGTACGGTGATAAATTGATTAATGTGAAAATATAGAAATTTAGAGATTAAAATATGGAATAGAAATATTTATAAGATGTTGATTGATTTAATTTCGTTAAATGTTTGGTATTTGATATTATTGTGATATTTTATTTCAAATGAATTTGATGCATATTTTTTATTAGACAAATTTATATCATGTGATGATAAAATATGGATGCATGGTATGACATATGTATGCGGGGTGATAATGATGATTTTTGATCGATGATAGTGATGCTATAAAATTGTGATGAGTTTGTATGACGATTATGATCATGTATGATTAGTGATGTTATAAAATTGTGATGAGTTTATATGATAATTATGATTATGTATGACTAATGAAATGATGTTATAAAATTATGATGAGAATATTGAAGTACCCCATAATTGACGAAATAGTGATGATTTATAAAGACGATGCCCTTAATGAAGTAGTCTAAGCTAACGAGGGGAGGAAATAAATATTGAGAATTTGTGAAGTGAAGATTATTTTGTCATCATATATGTAGGGCCTAACAAGTCTAGTGATTATGGGGAAGTACAGCTGAATGAGCCTGATCGTGATGGTATGTTGTTGAGCCATAAGGCAAGATTGTTAGACCGTGGAGGTATTCGGGTGCGGAATTCCTAAGTTACTTAGGGATAACACTCCAAATATCGGGAGCTACCACGCAACACACGTTTACCTCAACTGTCACATATATGTGTCTCGAGTTAAGTTGAGGGGATCTATGATGACATGACCAATTTGAATTGTCCGTCCACCGGGACGGTGGCATAGTATCAAGCCTCCTAACCAAGTACTTCAAAGTTAGAATGGTACCATATTGTGAAGTAGAGTCTAAGCTCATGCATATCATTGCATTTTCTTGTGATTAATGTGTATCACATGCAATTATAATTTCTCTTAGACGATTTGATGTAAAAGTGAAAGGTATTGATTTTCCTTGAGTGATTTTGACTTTCTAATGTGATAATTTTCTTGAGCAATATTTGTGTAATAATACGGTTCTCTTATGATTTTTTCTACATGTTCTTCTTACTTGTATTATACTATCAACATGATTTTGAAACTCATCTCCTTCATTGTTTGTGTTTGATTGGCTTGGCCTTGCGTTTGCGAAATCGCAGTTATTACAGGTTAATGAGTCTTGAAGTTCAAGTTTGAGAGGAACCCCGCTCTGATAGGTGATATCGGGAATAAAGGTTATAATTTGTATTCTACTTATTTAATTTGAAATGAATTTTTGTATGTAAACCATAGAAGTATTAGTAAGTTTTTATAATTAAATAAAGTAATTATACTTAAATCAACCTTATCGAAATTACACTATTTTAATAGAGAAAATAAGTTTAAAATATTTTTATTTTTTATTCTTGAGAAATGTGATATACTAAATTGAAAATAAAAGTTTTTATTTTTTTTGAAAATATATTTTTATTTACTCGCTGCAAAATTTAAAGGAATATGATATAAATTATTACATATATTATTTTGAGGTTTAGGGTATAATACTTCCTTTAGTATTACATGGCTATAGAACCTCTGTTCGCACCTCAACAGCGGCAACTCCTTTCTCTTTGGTGTATGGAATGGAAGCGGTACTTCCCATTGAAGTTGATATTCGTTCGATCAGAATCCTGATGAAAACACAACTAGAAGAGGCAGAGTGGGTTCAATCACAATATGAACAATTGAATAACAATTATTACTATTTTTAAAACATGATTTTGAAAAAAATAGGTACTTAACAAATAAGGGATGGAGAAATCAAAGCTACGTATTTCTTGGTTAAAAAAATACGGATGTGTTGAGTGTGTTTTAAAGAAAATTTATCTTGTGATAAAAAAATGTTTTGACAAAAATAGAAAAAATAAAAGAGTTTGATTTGAGTAAATATTTTATAAAATGAGTTTTAAGACGATCAAGTTGTACAATTTATGTCCCAAAACTCAAGGAATAAAAAAAGATGTCACATCTAATTTAATCCTCTAAAAATATATTTTATTACTCTTGATTTTTAAATTGAGTTTCAAAACTATCAAGTAGTACAACTTGTGTTTTAACAACTCAAAGATAAAAAAAGAGTTACATCTAATAAATAAACTGATTATAGATTAGTTCATTAAAATAAATGAATGAATGACTAAATAAATAGAATAAAATAAAATAAAATAAATAAATAAATAAATAAAGAGAGTTTTAGAACTATCAAGTTGTACTACTTGTGTTCTAACAAACTCAAAAATTAAAAGGAGTTACATCTAATAAAAAATTTAATTTTAGATTAGTTCATTAAACTAAATAAATAAATGAATAAATAAATAAAATAAATAAATAAATAAAAGAGAGTTCTAGAACCATCAAGTTGTACCACTTGTGTCCTAACAACTCAAAGATTAAAAAGATGTTGCATCTAATTAATCTTTAAATAAAATATTATATTGGTGTTTTTCTCTTTATAATTGATATTTTGAGTTTGTTTTTAAAACTTGATATGTGTTTTTTTTTTACTAAATCTAAATGTATTCTTTTTAAAACTTGATATATGTGTTTTTTTAAAACTTGATATTTTTGTTTTTTTACTAACTCTTAATGGGCCGAGTCTAAATAATATGTTTAGTTTTTTTACTAAGTCTAAATGGGCCGAGTCTGAATAACATTCAAAGGACAACCCGAGCCCAACTACATCCAAATGAAAAAACAAAACCCTAGCTACAGGGAGGGCGGCCACGGTTAGTGTTAACATAAAACACAACTAAAAAGCATTGGAGAGATAGAAGCAACAAAGAATGAAGGAGAAAAAGAGATACCGAGATGAGGCTGCGAGAAGAATGATCGGCTCGTATGCCTTGAAACGGAAAATCTCAGGCTCGATGAGAGAGAGGACGCAACGGCGATAAAAAAGGGTGATCGCCGTTTTAGTGCAACGCGGCCGTGATAGGTTTGTGATTTCTAATCTTTCTTTTATATTTCATTCATAATGTTATCTTAAAAATAAAAACTTTGTTCCTCTGTTTGTTCACACTCCCTCTGGTTTTCTCCTTTTATCTTTCTTTGTGCATTTTTTAGTGGTGTTAATCTCAGATCCTCCTTTTTAAACAAAATAGGGATGTATTTATAGAGTTTTTTATTTGTGTAGTTGTTTTCTTTGTCTGCCTTGGTCCTTCTCTATCAATTTGTTGGTTGATGTTTTGATTTATTTGTTCATCATCTGTATTTTTCTGCACCTTTGATGCCTTCATTATTTGTTATGATTTGTTCATTGTTGAGCTTTTATTAGTCATTTAGTTTCTTTTTTAAAACTCAAAAATTTGTCTCTTTGTTAACTATAATGTGTACCATGGCTAATTTATGAAAGTTATCTTTTTATGTTTCTGTAGTTAGTTACTAAGCAAAGGTCAATGATACTGCATCCGAAATAGAAAGGTTGCAACAAAACAGAGCTAAACATTGCATCAGAAACAGAGAGGCATCAACAAGCAACAAAACAACCAAAGGCTTAATTTAGTTTGGTTTAAATCTTATTGTAATATTTAATATTTAGGGTTGCAATTTGATTGTAATTGTAATTTAAAAATTATTGCTTGATTTGGTATTGTAAATTGATGAGATTACTTATTGTAAATATATTTACTTCCTTTTTTAATATATATTTTCCTTTTTGATTTACTCTTAATAAATTGGACAAAATTAGGGTACTACAACTGCCTCTATTTAATTATATTTTACTTGAAAAATATGAAAATAGAATAACAATGGTATTCATTTTCATGTTATCAAGTAAAAGATAAGTAAATATAAGGACCTAAATTTTGTCCAATAACGAACACAAGTATTAAAGTGCATTTGAAATATTAAAGTGAGAATGATGCAAAAAAAATTTAGATGTGCAGAATAATTGTCTTCGGATTAATTAATGATGCATAGATCGACAAAAATAAAGATGATCGTCTTCAGATTGGTTACCGATGCGTGGATCTATAGAAATTAAAAATGATCGTCTTCGAATTGGTTACCGATGCGTAGATATATAGAAATGAAAGTGATCATCTTCAAATTGTTTACCGATGCGTAGATCTATAGAAATTAAAAATGATCATCTTCGGATTGGTTACCGATGCGTAGATCTAGAGAAATTAAAAATGATCGTCTTCAGATTGGTTACCGATGCGTAGATCTATAGAAACTAAAAATGATCGTCTTCGAATTGGTTACCGATGCGTAGATCTACAGAAATGAAAGTGATCGTCTTCAGATTGTTTACCGATGCATAGATCGTAGAAATTAAAAATGATCGTCTTCGGATTGGTTACCGATGCATAGATCTATAGAAATTAAAAATAATTGTCTTCGGATTGGTTACCGATGCGTAGATCTATAGAAACTAAAAATAATCGTCTTTGGATTGGTTACCGATGTGTAGATCTATAGAAATTAAAAATGATCGTCTTCGGATTGTTTACCGATGCATAGATCGTAATTGGTCCAATCTTGAAGGTAGATAAAGAGGATAAGTATATGATACTTGCAATTCAAACGATAAGGTATGAATGATTCATGTGTGTGTGATGCATTGAGTATAGGTAAAGTGTTAATGAAGATGCATAAATCATGTGAGTATGTATGGTTTATGTGTCATGCATTATAAATAAGTTTTTGTTCTTTTATTTGATTCCCCGATCCTTATGCTTTTCTCTTTCCCAAGATTCAATGGATGAATAAAGACAAATATTGTTTCCACGTGATGACTCTTTGTATCTATCGAATGACCGCTTTTTTGAAGTGAAGCAAAAATCCATGACTACCCTCCATATTATTCTTCACACACTCATATATCTTAAGAATCAAACGAGTTCCCATGTAAATTTTCAAGTGTCAAAATGTATAAAATATTTTTATATTTTCACATACTTCAAATTCCAACATTTATTATTATAAAACAAAATTTGAAACAATAGAACACTCAATAATGAAACTGGATTGGTATATAAAGAATGTAACGTACAATATCGAATGACAATATTGGAAAATGTACATTCGTTACATTGAAGGAAAAACAATTGGGATAGGGGTTACAATGTGAGGACAAGTATGTTTAATTTAGGTGGAGACATAACAAACGCTAGTCATTCTTGTAATTTAGGAATCCTAATAATCAGCTTCAAATACTAATTGCCCCAATTTAAAATGCTTGATTTTTTTTTATCCCTAACTTTTGCATGGACTGCTCTTCCAAGTTTCCAATCCATCGGGATGCTCTAATTTTTGCCTAGGTCGCCTTTTCAGGTTTTCAACCTAGCGAGCCCATCATCATTTTTTTTATGCATAATATTTTTTGACTGCATCTGAATTTACTAGAAGTGGAAGGTCATCTCCATCCATTTCTGCGAGTATTAGAGCTCCCCCAGAAAAAGCCTTTTTAACAATATATGGTCCTTCGTAATTCGGGGTCAATTTTCCACGAGTATCCTTTTTTATGGGCAGTATTTTCTTTAACACTAAGTCCTCTTCTTGAAACTCTCGAGGACGAACTTTTTTCTCGTATGCCTTTTTAAGTCTTTTTTGATATAGCTGACCGTGACATAGAGCTATCATTCTTTTTTCTTCTATGAGATTTAATTGGTCAAATCGTGATTGAACCCACTCAGCCTCTTCCAGTTTTGTTTCCATCAAGACTCTGATCGAGGGAATTTCAACTTCAATGGGAAGTACCGCTTCCATTCCATACACCAATGAGAAAGGAGTTCACCCTGTTGAGGTACGAACAGAGGTTCTATAGCCATGTAATGCAAATGGAAGCATTTCAATCCTTATATGTCTCTACCATCTTTTGTATGATTTTCTTGATATTCTTATTTGCTGCTTCTAAAGCTCCATTCATTTTTGGTTGATATGGCGAAGAATTATGGTGCTGAATTTTGAAACTATCACACAACTCCTTCATCATTTTATTATTCAAATTGGTCGCATTGTTAGTGATTATCTTATTTGGTAAGCCATATCGACAAAATCAATTTTCTTTTGATGAATTTGACAACCACACTTCTCATCACATTGGCATAAGAAGCAGCTTCAACTCATTTTGTGAAATAATCAATAGCTACCAGGATAAACCGGTGACCATTGGAAGCTTTAGGCTCGATGAGTCCAATAACATCCATCCCCCACATTGAAAACGGCCATGGTGATGTTAAAACATTCAGAGAGGTGGGTGGTACATGTATTTTATCAGCATAGATTTGACATTTATGACTTTTCTTTACGTAACTAAAGCAATTAAATTCCATAGTCAACCAATAATAACCAGCTCTTAAGATTTTTCTTTCCATTGCGTGCCCATTTGCATGAGTTCCAAAAGAACCTTTGTGAACCTCTTGAAATTTTTTTTCTGCTTCTGCTTGATCCACACATCTGAGGAGAACCATATCATGATTTCTCTTGTAAAGCACATCACCATTTAAGAAGAAGTTCATTGAGAGCCTCCTCAAAACACTCTTGTCATTTTCTGAAATACCTAATGGATATTCCCTATTCTTAACATAGGATTTGATATCATAAAACCATGGTTTGCTATTAAGCTCTTCTTCTATTGATAAGCAATATGATGGCTTATCTTTTTGTTGAATCTTTATGACCGACACATCCTGACCAACACTTATTTTGAACATTGATGACAATATGGCCAGGGCATCAGCCAATAGGTTTTCTTCTCGAGGAATATGGTGAAAAGTGATATGCTCGAAGTTTTCTACCAATTCTTTGATATGTGTATCATATGGAATCAATTTGGAATCTCGAGTTTCCCACTCTCCTTTTGTTTGATGGATGACCAAAGAGGAGTATCCATATACCTCAAGAACTTTTATATTTGATTTAATGGTTGCTTTAATGCCCATGACACATGCCTCATATTCTGCAATGTTGTTTGTGCAATCAAAACACAATCCAGCCGTAAATGGAGTGAATTGGTTCTCTGGGGAAATCAAAATGGCTCCAATCCCATGCCCCAATGCATTAGAAGCACCATCAAACACCAAAGTCCATTTTTCATTATCAGATGATTCGATCTCTTCAAATAAAGTCATGATACCTTCATCGGGGAATTCATACTGCATTGATCGATAATCTTCTACAGGTTGTTGGGCCAAATACTCCGCTAGGGCGCTTCCTTTGATAGCTTTTTGTGTAATGTATACCAGATCGTATTCTGATAACAACATATGTCAACGGGCAATCCTTCCAGTAAGAGCAGGTTTCTCAAAGATGTATTTAATTGGGTCCATTTTAGACACCAATCAAGTTGTATGGCATAACATATATTGCCTTAACCGACAAGCGACCCATGCTAATGCGCAACATGTTCGTTCAAGCAGTGAATATCTTGTTTCACAGTTGGTGAACTTCTTACTCAAATAATAAATAGCATGTTCCTTCTTACCAGATTCATCATGTTGCCCTAGTACACAACCCATTGATTCGTCAAGTACTATTAAGTACATGATAAGTGGTTTTCCAGGAATTGGAGGCACTAATATTGGAGGTTTTGACAGGTATTGCTTAATCTTTTCGAAAGCTTTTTGACAATTCTCATTCCATTCAACCTTTTGGTCTTTGCGCAACAACTTGAAAATTGGCTCGCATGTAGCAGTGAGATGCGATATGAACTTGGCAATGTAATTCAATCTGCCCAAAAAGCCGCGAACTTCTTTTTTCGTGCGTGGAGTGGGCATTTCTTGTATTGCTCTTACTTTATCTAGATCCACTTCTATCCCTTTTTGACTAACAATAAACCCAAGTAACCTGCCTGATCATACACCAAAAGTGCATTTAGAAGGTTTTAAACGGAGTTTGAACTTCCTTAGTCGGACAAACAAATTTTGAAGGTTAACAACATAGGTACTTAACAATTATTAAAGGTTAGCACCCTACGACATCCGTTAAAAACGGTTACCTATAAATTGTGCAAGATTAATTTTAACTTAAGTATATTTATTCTTCTTTTTTATTAAATATAAATAACAATTATTACTATTTTTAAAATATGATTTTGAAACAAATAGGTACTTAACAAATAAAGGTCAAAAAAAAATTTTATTTATGTGCTTGACAAGAATACGATCTTGCTCCTACGTATCTCCCGGTGCGATGGAGAAATCAAAGCTACGTAGTTCTTGGTTAAAAAAATACGGATGTGTTGAGTGTATTTTAAAGAAAATTTATTTGTGATAAAAAAATGTTTTCACACAAATAAAAAAAATAAAAGAGTTTGATTTGAGTAAATATTTTATAATTTGAGTTTTAAGACGATCAAGTTGTACAATTTGTGTTCCAAAACTCAAGGAATAAAAAAAGATGTCACATCTAATTTAATACTCTAAAAAATATATTTTATTACTCTTGATTTTTAAATTGAGTTTTAAAACTACCAAGTAGTACAACTTGTGTTTTAACAACTCAAAGATAAAAAAGAGTTACATCTAATAAATAAACTGATTTTAGATTAGTTCATTAAAATAAATGAATGAATGAATAAATAAATAGAATAAAATAAAATAAAATAAATAAAGATAGTTTTAGAACTATCAAGTTGTACTACTTGTGTGCTAACAAACTCAAAAATTAAAAGGAGTTACATCTAATAAATAAGTTAATTTTAGATTAGATCATTAAAATAAATCAGTCAATGAATAAATAAATAAATGAATAAATAAATAAATGAATAAATAAATAAATACATAAATCAATAAATAAATAAATAAATAAATAAAAGAGAGTTCTAGAACCATCAAGTTGTACCACTCGTGTCCTAACAACTCAAAGATTAAAAAAGATGTTGCATCTAATTAATCTTTAAATAAAATATTATATTGGTGTTTTACTCTTTATAATTGATATTTTGAGTTTGTTTTTAAAACTTGATATGTGTTTTTTTTTACTAAATCTAAATGTATTCTTTTTAAAACTTGATATATGTATTTTTTTTAAACTTGATATTTGTGTTTTTTTACTAACTCTTAATGGGCTGAGTCTAAATAATATGTTTAGTTTTTTTACTAACTCTAAATGGGCCAAGTCTGAATAACATTCAAAGGACAACCCGAGCCCAACTACATCCAAATGAAAAAACAAAACCCTAGCTACAGGGAGGGCGGTCGCGGTTAGTGTTAAGATAAAACACAACTAAAAAGCATTGGAGAGATAGAAGCAACAAAGAATGAAGGAGAAAAAGAGATACCAAGATGAGGCTGCGAGAAGGATGATCGGCTCGTATGCCTTGAAACGGAAAATCTCAGGCTCGATGAGAGAGAGGACGCGACGTTGCTAAAAAAAGGTGATCGCCGTTTCGGTGCAACGCGGCCGTGATAGGTTTGTGATTTCTAATCTTTCTTTTATATTTCATTCATAATGTTATCTTAAAAATAAAAACTTTGCTCCTTTGTTTGTTCACACTCCCTCTGGTTTTCTCCTTTTATCTTTCTTTGTGCGTTTTTTAGTGGTGTTAATCTCATATACTCCTTTTTAAACAAAATAGGGATGTATTTATAGAGTTTTTTATTTGTGTAGTTGCTTTCTTTGCCTGCCTTGGTCCTTCTCTATCAATTTTTTGTTTGATGTTTTGATTTATTTGCTCATCATCTGCATTTTTCTGCACCTTTGATGACTTCATTATTTGTTATGATATGTTCATTGCTGAGCTTTTATTTGTCATTTAGTTTCTTTTTTTAAACTAAAAAATTTGTCTCTTTGTTAACTATAATGTGTACCATGGCTGATTTATGAAAGTTATCTTTTTATGTTTCTGTAATTAGTTACTAAGCAAAGGTCAATGACACTGCATCTGAAATAGAAAGGCAACAACAAAACAGAGCTAAACAATACATCAGAAACAGAGAGGCATCAACAAGCAACAAAACAGCCAAAGGCTTAATTTAGTTTGGTTTAAATCTTATTGTAATTTAATTTGATTTAATATTTAGGGTTGCAATTTGATTGTAATTGTAATTTAAAAATTATTGCTTGATTTGGTATTGTAAATTGATGAGATTACTTATTGTAAATATATTTACTTCCTTTTTTAATATATATTTTCCTTTTTGATTTACTCTTGATAAATTGGACAAAATTAGGGTAGTACAAAAGCCTAAGAGAAAAAAATTTGTCCTCAAGAGTTTCAAGAAGGAAACTTAGTGTTAAAAACAATATTGCCCATAAAAAATGATTCTCGGGGAAAGTGGACTCCGAACTACGAAGGACTGTATGATGTGAAAAAAGCTTTCTCTAGGGGAGCTCTTTTACTCGCAGAAATGGATGGAGATGAGTTTCCACTTCTAGTTAAATCAGATGCAGTCAAGAAATATTATGCTTAAAAATAATGAAAATAATTGAAAATTGGGTTTGCTAGGTTGAAAACCTGAAAAGGCGACCTAGGCAAAAATTAGAGCATCCCGAGGAATTGAAAACTTGGAAGAGCAGTCCATGCAAAAGTTAGGGATAACAAAAAAGATCAAGCGGTTCAAATTGGGGCAATTATTATTCTTGGAATGACTAGTGTTTGTTATCGTTCCAACTAAAAAAAAACACACTTATCCATACATTGTAACCTTAATTTTTTTGTTCCTAAGGTAATGAATGTACATTTTCCAATGTTGTCATTCAATGTTGTACCTTACCCTGTTTCTAAACTAATTCAATTTCATGGTTGATTTGTTCTAGCATTTTAAAATGTTATTTCATGATAATAAATATTGGAATCTGAAATATGTGAAAATATAAAAAATATCTTAAATATTTTGATGTTTAAAGCTATATACATAGGAACTTGAGATATATGGGTGTATAAGAAAAATGAAGGGTAAGCATTGTAAACAATGCACATTTGATTGACCTTAAAATAACAAAAACATAAAAACAAAAAGATTACACAAGATATATAGAGTCATCATACAAAAAACGATTGTAGGTGTATGATAACTCTAGTATATCTTCATTGATCCATTGAATCTCGTAGGTGTATAAAGTCACATAAGGATTGAAAAAAAAATAAACAAGAATTTATTTTCATTTCATGCATCTTGCATTTTTTTATGTAGTGACACATGATCTATGTATCTTCACTCATATTTTATATTATGTATACTCAACAACCTTATGTCATGTATAATGAATGAATCATGTATATCTTATATGTATACTTTATTTATACTCAACATCTTTTGTGTCACATAATTCATTATACATTTGCATTACAATTACCATAAACATGTTTCTTTTAAAATTAAAATAAAAATTTATAAAAAAAAAATAACAAATTTATCTTCCTTTACTTACCCTCTAAACTCATGTTTGCTTGTTGGTAGTCATCATTTTATTTATGTTGATCTACGCATCACATTATTTATGTTCCACCAACGCATCAGTAATCAAACCGAAGACGATCATTTTATCTATGTCGATCTACGCATCGCCAACCAATCCAAAGACGATCATGCTTTTTATTTTTGTCGATCAACTATCCGTCCTCAATTCAACTTATAGTCATGTTTGTTTTTTTTTTCAGTCACCAACTTTTTTTTTCTAATCATCACTTTTTTTTTTTAATCATCACTTTTTTTTTTATTACATGTAAAATTATTTTATGTTTTCTCCTACATTCGAAATTGAATTACTTTCACAATTTATATATTTAATTATATTTTAGCATAATAATATTTTTACTACTAAAATATAATTAAACAGACACAATATTAGTACCTCAATTTTGTCCAATCAACTACAAATAACAATAAAAAAGACTATATAATAATATGTTTGATAAATATTTTACATTTAATATTACTATTTTTTTTCCTGTTTATTATTTGATCTGCCAATTTCATTTTATTTGGTCTGCCAACAACGTTCATGTCAAACACTCACTCATGCTTAAGCTTCCACCAACACAACTTCATTTTCTTTACATAGTTTCACTCTCACTATGCATTTTTTTTTTCTTTTCCTTATTAACATCCGAATATACATATACCTACAAATTAGTTCTTTAACTCATCGGAAAAGGTAGAAGACATTATTTTCTAAATCAATAAAAACAATGTAAATCCAGTTAAACTTTATTGCATAACAATAAGGAGGATATTTGGAAAATAGATAAGAGGCTACAAAAGACAACATTGACGGAAATAGAACCGAGAACCACAACCGTATAATATTATTAAAAGATATAAACTTTATAAACTAAGATATGATATGTGAAAGATGAGATTTTATTTTACATAAATGCTGGTTTGGATGAGGTTTTGTGTATGTAAAGGTTGGAATGGGTGGTGGTGTTTTTGTTTGAGATTATTTTTTTTTGTTGTGTGTTGAAAATTTAAAATATTTTTTCACTGCAACGCTGTTTGGTTAGACGCATAGTTTTGCTTTCTTGATTGCAATGCTTCGTTCCAGCTCTTCCTCTTGCAAAGTTGTTATGCTTTGTTTCAACTGTTCCTCTATTCAACTGCACAACTGCATGTTTAACTACACATTTATTACTGCATTTATTCTATTTAATTATTATTTGCTATATTAATTACATTTAACATAAATGATTCTAGTATAAATAATTATGATCATAATTAACAAGCAATAAATATCATTTATTTTATTATAATAAAGTTTTTCTTTTTGGGTTGTGCTATTTAATATTAAAATAAATTATATTCTATCACTTATTATTTTAAAAGAGACTCGCGGTTGTAATATGTATTTTTGAATTTATTATTAAAATGTGTTGTTGTTGTCAGGTCATATTTGTTGCTATTTTGTTTTTGTGTTTATTATTGATTTAATTTCGTAGAATCATTTCAACTTATTTAATATTTAGAAACAATTTTTTTAACTTCTTATAAAGAAAACAAATATAAAATTATAATGAAATATTGAAAGGTTAATTAGATATGATATTTGTTAGTCTTCGAGATGTTAGGACGCAAGTTGGGACAACTTGATAGTTCTAAAACTCATTTTCATAAATAAATAAATATACGAAATTTAGTCGAATTTGATTAATTAGATGTAACATATTTTTAATCTTTTAGGACGCAAGTTGTGACAATTTAATAGTTCTAACACTCGGTTTTAACTTTACCCAAAGTCGACTTTTAAAATTTGATTAATTTAAATGTGACATCTTTTTTAATCTTTGAATTTTTTTAGACACGAGTTGTACAACTCGATTGTCCTAAAACTCGCATTTTTAAATAATTATTCAAATCAAGCAAGTTTTTAATTTTTAAAATTTTTGTGTTCGTCAAATTTTACTTTTTTAATAACAAAATACAATTTATTTAAAAGCAATCAACATATCCACATTTTTTACCAAGAACTACGTAGTTTTGATTTCTTCATTGCACTATGAGATACGTAGGAGTAAAATCACACTATTGTCAAGCACAATAATAAAAAAAAAAATAAAAAAAAAAAAAACTCTTTCTTAACACACTTTTACTTCAAAAAAATCACATTTACAAAAAATAATTTATATTCATATTTAATGATAAAAAAAATAAATATATTTAAGTTGATATAATTTTGCACAATTAATTATAGGTTTTGTATTTTAACGAATGTCGTAAGGTGCTAACCTTCCCTGCGCATAATCGACTCTTGAACTCAAAATCTAGTATTCACTCTTTTTAACTGTCAACCAATGAGAGTACTTGAGTCACTCAATGAATTTGCTTACCACACCCAAACTATAGCAAATGTCAGGCCTTGTATTGCACAAGTATCTTAAGGAACCAACAACTTATTTGAATAAGGTCGAATCAGCCAACTCTTCTTCAATTTATGTTCTCAACTTTGCATTGATCTCCATTGGAATTGTTGCAGGGTTGCAAATAGCCATATTGAATCTTCTCATGATTCCTCTAGCATACTTCTTCTGATGCATCAACAGGCCTTCTTCAGTTTGAACAAACTCCATGCCCAGAAAGTAGCTTAATTTTCCTAAGTCTGTCATTTCAAACTCATCGTTCATGATTTCTTTGAATTTTATAATTGTCTTGTTGCTGCTGTTAGTCATCAATAAGTTATAAACATATACACACAACAAGATCATTGAAGGCTCTCCATTTAGTGTGGAATGCTTCAAATAAACTTCATATTCCACTGTGCATTTGATGAATTCAATGCCAATTAGAAATGAATCAATTCTTTTGTTCCAAGCTCTTGGTGCTTGCTAAAAACCATATAGAGTTTTCCTCAATCTAAGTACTTTATCCTCCTTTCCATTAATCACAAATCATGGTGGTTAAGAGACATACAACTCTTCTTCCAACCATCCACTCAAAAATGCAGATTTCATATCAAGCTGGCACATCAGTCAGCCCCTAGCACATGACAATGCTATCACAAGCCTGATTGTCTCAATTCTGGCCACTAGAGCAAACACTTTAGAATAGTTTATACCTGTTATTTGTAGGAATCCCTTGGCAACCAATCTAGCTTTATACTTAGTAATTGTTCCATCTGGATTCAGCTTCAACTTGTAAACCCATTTTACTCCAATATGCTTTTGTTTTTTAGGCAAATTTGTCAAGTACCATGTTTGATTCTTCTCAATTGTGTCGATCTCTTCCACCAATGTTTTCTTCCAAGGTCCTTTCTTCAATGCCTCTTCAATATTTAAAGGTTTTACATCAACAAATAAGACAAAATGTACTAAATCTCCACTACTGTCAACTTCAATGTCATTGTACACTTCAAATTCTTGTAAATGATTTGGTGGTTTTCTTGTTCTTTGGGATCATCTTGATTCAATTCTTTCATTCCAATGGTATGTTGCTCATTCTGTACTTGCAAAGGAATTCGTGAAGGTTGGTTTGTGCTGTTGGTTGGTTGCTCCCAATCTTAGTGTTGGTTGCTGGCAATTTGCTTCTGTTTCCAGTTCCAGCTCTCATGTTCGACAATCTTGACATCCCTACTGACCACCACCTTACTTCTGATAGGATCATATAACCTGTATGCAATTGTTGGATGATACCCTACCAGGATCATTGCTTCGCTTTTGTCTTGTAACTTTCTTCTCTTTTGGTTTGGTACATGTTTAAAACATAGAGTACCAAATGTTCTTCAATACCCCACTGCTGGCTTTCTTCCACTCCATATCTCTTATGGTACCTTCTATTTTTTCTTTGTTGGACATTTATTCAAAATATAGACAGTAGTTGATGCAGTTTCTCCGAATAACTTATGTGACATTCCCTTCTCTTTTATCATGCTTTTAGTCATGTCTAGAATGGTTCTATTTCTCCTTTCAGCTAGGCCATTGTGTTGATGTGTGTATGGAGCTGTTACCTCATGTTCAATTCTATTATTGACACAAACATCGTTGAACTCATGTGAAGTATATTCTCCTCCTCTAGTTGTCCTTAGCACCTTGATAGATTCTCCACTTTGTTTCTCCATTTTAACCTTTAAGTTTTGAATATCTCTAATGCTTCATCTTTGGTTTTAATCTAGTAAATCCACAACATTCTACTAATTTCATCAGCAAAAGTTATGAAATACTTATTACCTCCTAATGATGGTACTTCAAATGGTCCACATATGTCTTGAATCACCACAAGAACGTTCTCCGCTCTTACACGCACTTGTGATTTAATTATCCTAAAAACACATCCAAGATCTTGAATCACCGACAATGACCCATAACAAACTACTTGCGTACTAAAAAATTGGATCAAAGCAATTTCTAGGAACATACGTACTTAACACACTTCCATTAGCGTTAGTAATAAGCCGTTAACAAGTTTGGTTAGCAAATGACTTTTTCTCTATAGTGTTACTCCACTTAGGGGTCCCGTTTCAAACTAACACATTATATAACAATAGTGGAGGAAGTTATTTGAGCAACAACAGAATGTGTACATGCAATTTTAGGATATCAAGTCAGCAATATGACCAAATATGGTTTTTTGGGTACAAAAGCAATATGACTAAACTTGGGCCATAAAAGAAATTTAGTTTAAATAATTTATTTTAAAATGTTATTTTAAATATTTTATTTATTTGTTACAATTTTGTTAATAAAAAATATTAAAAAAATGATTAAAATAAAAAAACTATTTTAATAAGTTTTTTATAAAGATCATTTTTAAAAGATATATTTAAAAAAAACGTAACATATATTATGTTAAAATACCTAATGTTGAATACATGAGTTATTAAAAATTATTTTTTAATCGATAACAAATGATTCTAAAATAACTTATACTATTTTTAAATAAATTTTCATAAAAATCATTTTTAAAATATAAATTAAAATATTTTTTAAAAACATTAAATAAATAATCTATCGTTACACCATAAATAAATAACTACAACTACCTTTGTCTCTTATTATAAGTATTAATTATTATTTTTAATCTTATTAAAAGAAGTAGATAGAATAGTTATTGCGTTTGTTTGTTTTATGTGTTAATACTATTAAAATAATATTAATATTTAAATGTGTTCAACTCAATTTTTATATTTTAATACAAATTAATAGTATTAGTCAGATATATATTTATATAAAAAAAATAAATGCACCTGAAACATTTAAAGAGGGTTGAACAATTTTTTTCAAATGATATTTATAATTAAGGACAGAGATAATAATTTTATTTTATGTGATTGAATTTGAATTTAAAATCTATTTTATTTTTATGATTAATTTAAAATCTAATTTAATTTGAGTTTCTTTCACAAAATAATATTAAAGAAACGTCCAATAAATTTTAATTCTGTGTCGTTTATGGATTTTAAGCATCCATAGTTCTTGATACGGCTTCAACTATATTGCAATCTCTTAATTTCAAAAGATTCTTTAAATAATTTATTTTGAAAAGGACAATTAAAAAATACATGTCATATAGTATATTATATTATATTAAATAATATATAATTTTTTTAATTATAATAGTAACAGCTATATAGATTGTAGCGTCATGGCCTTCTAGATAAGTCCAAGTTTGTGGTGACCACGAATGAATAGGATTGTTTTTGTCACATGGCTGCAGTCACCACAAGATCAGTGTGAAAGTGATTTTGAAATGCTGTCGGCTAGGTTGCTCCATTATTTAATCATTATTACACAAATGTTTATTTATTTATTTATTTTACTTATTTTTAATAATTTAGAGTTTAATTAAAAATTAAGTAAAATTTGTACGAAATTATCCTAGTTAAAATGTTAAAATATAACTTCTCTTAATATGTTTATTTTTTTTAAACAACTGATAAATATCAATTTGACGAGTGTTGAACGTGTTATACAACAATTTCTCTTTGCTTGATGTAAAGAATAATATGTGATGTATCAAGGCGTCATCAAAATTTCGTACGGTTGAGAAAACCTCGGCATTGTAGTACTAGATGTCACTTACGACATTAATTTTATCGTAATTTAAAATTTATATTTATTTATTTTTATGAATTATATTAATTATATATATATATATATATATTATATTTGTTATTTGAATAAAAATTAAAATAAAATTGATTTTTTTTTTTAAATATTCTTTTGAGAAGTCATCATTTTGAACTTGGGCTTCCTTAAGGAATTCGCCGTTTCAAATGACGACTTGTACATGAACTTAGGCTTCCTTAAGGAAGTCACCATTCCAAATATCTATAAGGAAGTCGCCGTTGCGAACTTGAGCTTCCTTCACGAATCATTTTACCTCCCCCACTCTAACCACCAAATTGATGTGCATGAACCTCCATTCGCAATACATGAGCCTCCACTTCACAATGCATGACATTACTAATCCCCAACCATTTAAGGAGATCCATCCAAACAAACTGAAAAACAGGTTAAACAATACAATAATGCAGAACAGTTTCATCGGATGCACATGATGTGATACATAAATGAGAATCAAATTGAATACAACCTTTGGAAATCAACTTATCTCTGGCGGGTAAACATTCAAGAATAGACGCAAAGCAAAAATGTACACCTTGAAAGGAACCGTTTTATTTCACACCAACAATTAGAAAAAGAGCCTTGTACTTAACCCACATTTTTCAAGAACGTATTCACATCTTTCACCACGTCATTCCACCATTTCCAATATTTCGTTGCCACTTGTCTTGTATATTTTCCTGCAAAAAGATGATATCGAGCAACAAGACACATTCGAAATCATGTTCCCACACAAATAACTCCTTACACCAATTCAAAGTCAACCCTAAACCATTCACCCCTACGCACCATATATGCCACAACAACATTTTTATTCATAGCTATATTAAACAAACGACTATATCGATCCCTCAACAAACCCCCTATAACCACGAATCTGACCAAAAATAAGTTGTCCCTGTATGCCCCGCCACTCTCGCAACATGCTCCAAAAATCATCCAGTATTCTCTCTCCCGAGCCATTTAGAAATAGAGAAAATCATCTTCCACCAAACTGAGTCCTTATGAGTACCACCACAAACCTTCTCATCCACACACCCCATATTTATGACATAACATTTTATACCACAAGCTCTCTATCACATTTCAAACGCCTATACCATTTACCTAACAATGCTAAATTAAAAGCTTTTAAATTTCTCACACCTAACCCACCAATGTCCTTATCAGTATCACCCAATGAATTTTATTCACTACCTCACTCCCACCCCAAATAAAACATTTAAAAAGATATTAAAGTTTAATAACAATATTTATAAGGGATTTAAAAAAAGAAAGAAAGTAGATTGATAGCGCATACAATATAACATTAATGAGAATAAATTGATCACCCATAGATAAATTGCGCTTCTTCCATCCATTCAACCTACTACAAACCCTCTCAATCATCTCATTTCAAAACATCAATTGTCTTGAGTTATTCCATATAGGCATGTCTAATTAAAGAAAGAGAATATGACCAACTCAACAACGAAGAACATATGTTGCTTCCGTCAACCAAGATTTACTTACGTCAACTTCCACCAACATGCTCTTATGAAAATTAATCTTAAAACCAGAAGCTTATTCAAACAACAATAAAATGGATTTAATTGCTCTAACATTTACCCAATATTTGTTGTCCACAACTACTATATCATCTGTGAACTGCAATTGGGAGACACAACATTCCCCACTTGTGCCTACTTTATAGCCTTCAAACATCTCATTTCTTATGGTAGATTGCATCATCAAGTTAAAACCACAAGTAGCTAATAGGAATAAGAATAGAGGAAAATAATCCCTCTAAAGTAGTCAAATGAAGAAAGAAACTCGTGGGTGACCGATTAACAAAAATAGACATGTTTCCAAAACTAACACACTCCAACATTCATTTCCACCATACATCTAGATACTTCCTCTTCTCCATAACCACATTCAAGTAGTCCCACTCAACAGAATCATAATTTTTTTCAACACCAACTTTAAACAGAATCAATTCCTTCTTATGTATATTTGCTTCATCAATAATCTCGTTTGCTATTAAAATGTCATCTATAATATGTCTTCCCTAAAAAAGGTTGATTAGGAATTTGAGTTAACCTTACTAATGATGTTTTTCAATTTATTCGCCAACACATTTACTTGAACTGTGTACATAAAACCGACCAACGAGATAGGCTGGAAATCATTCATTCCTTGAGGATTGTCTTTTTTCAAAATAAGCACAATTAATGTGCTATTATAACCTCTCATCAATCTATAGTTGGCATGGAATCCGTCCATAAATCTCACAAAATCATGTTTAATTTCTCCCCTTAAGTCATTCAAAAAACCAAAATTTACTCCATATGGTTCAGGACTTTTATAACTACCACAATCCCAATCTGCCTCCCAAATTTCATCCTTCAAAAAAGACCTTACAAATAACAAATAATATTTTTCATTTAACATAGAAAACTATAGACCATCAACATCAATTGAAACAAACCTCTAAGACTTAAAATGATTCTCAAAATAGCATAAAACCTCCTCCCGAATACCTTTAGCTCCTTCCAATGCGCCCCGTTAACCTTCAACCTCCTAATATAAATATGATGATACTTACTAGATACAACTTTGTGAAATTATTTAGTATTAGAATCCCCTTCTTTCAACCACCAAACTCTAGAAGTCTCCCACATAATGTTACAATTCAATT
Source organism: Cicer judaicum (assembly GCA_037974835.1). Taxonomy (NCBI): domain Eukaryota; kingdom Viridiplantae; phylum Streptophyta; class Magnoliopsida; order Fabales; family Fabaceae; genus Cicer; species Cicer judaicum. The sequence continues at coordinate 2,776,204 of JBBPBS010001130.1, forward strand.
TAAATAACGCATGCATACCATCTTTGGAAGCCTTAATTTTTTCTAGTGAGGCTAATAACTATGAATCTTATGCCAACCCCTCAATACCATATTCATTTCCTTTAATTTATCTTTCAACACAAATCTACCGAACCATCAATGGACATGGACCTATAGGTATGTTTAACAAAGTCATGATAACCTCCACAAAACGTCCAACAATTCTACATACGAAAGGATTTAGGATTCTAATCCTCTTCAAAATTAGATAGAAACAAAGCACAATGATTCGACAAACCTCCATCAAGAGTCCATTAAAAACAATTTTGCCATGTGTTACACTACTCCTCTCATAATAAAAATCAATCCAATCTACTCATAAATGAACCATTTCACAAAGACATTGATCCACCTTCTCCAACTTAATTTCCTAAATACACACTACCTCATGATTTTTCACGCTGATTGGTATTTGGATTTTTTTTCTTCACTAAAATTCATTTATTAATTTAGAGCAATCATTTAGTATAGAACTTTAACAAGATACTGTACACACACAAAAATGTTTAACAAAGCACTACTTTTCTCATAAAAAAACATTATAACCGCGTAATAATTTAACAAAATTTAGTTAATATTTCTTTTGTTTATATTCAATATTTCGTTAATAATATTTATTTAATGAAATTTCACGATTATTTGTATTAACAGTTATTTTTTTTTTTATTAATTATCTTTATTTTTATCTTATCTCATCTAACTATTCAATTAGTTACTATTAAAATAAATATCTTAACAAATAAATTTTATTTTATTTTCTTACGATTTATGAATTTTGCAAAGTCTAGATGAAAAACTTGTATCAACAATGAGATAAATTTCACAATTATTAGTATTAACAGTTATTTTTTTTTATTAATTTATCTTTATTTTTATCTTATCTCATCTAACTATTCAATTAGTTACTATTAAAATAAATATCTTGAAAAAGAAATTTTATTTTATTTTATTTTCTTACGATTTATGAATTATGCAAAGTCTAAATGAAAAACTTGTAACAACAATGAGATATTAGCAATTTAATAAAACACTAACCTTCCTTAAAAAACACACGCACTAGCCGCGTATAATTAATTTAACTCCTGTCAATAAAAATTAATTTAACTAAATCTAGTTTATGTTCTGTCGGTTGAATTTGATTTTTTATATATAAACATGTCGGCTGAAATTTGATAGAGTACTTTAATCTAAAAAAAAAAAATGAAATTGAAAAACTAAAAAGATAAATAAAGCTTCTTTGAGTCAAAAAAATAAAATATAAAGCTCCAAGTTGCACATGTGAGGATTCAGACAAAATATCAGATAATGGTACCTTTTGTCACTGCATGATTTGCGAGTGATAATGGCATTCCCATTTCTTTTTCTCACAAAATCCAATAATTCACCCAAATTTTTGCTAAGTGGGCCCATATAGAGCTAATAACATTTTTTATTTATTGTTGGTTAATAATCCAAAAAAACTAAATTATAATAAATCTATAAAATGGTATTATTGGTAATGTTTTTCAATTACAATATGATACGTCGACGGTTACCTTTAAAAAGAAAATAACTGAATGAAATAATATGGTAAAAAGGCCCACATATTATTTTTTTTAAGAGACAAAAAATTGTTAATTTGGAGTTTAGTTGAAAAATGATAATAAAGTTCAATATTTAAAGATTCTTTCAATGAGTGATTGAATTAGAACAATATAACTATAAGTGAAACATATTAACTCTTTATTTTCATGATGTTATTCGAATATAATTCCACTCAAATTAATGTAACATTGTCGACAACTATATATCAATTAAAATAGTCCTTATCATAATAATTGAGTTTCAAGATTGTAAAAAAGAAAAATTGATATTTTTCGTTTTTCAAAATCAAATATCTCCCTACTCCTACTCTATTATTTAAAAAAGGAAAACTAGATTTTTCCATTTTTTATATCTAAATAGTATAAAATACCAAACCACAAAAGAGTTAGGCACATGATATAGTTGTGAACTCGTGACTTACAAGCCCACAAGCCAACCTCATTTATCTCTATATATATCTCTAGATCCATATTCTCATTATCACAACTCACATCTCACAACCACAACAAAATCTCAAAGCTTACCCAAACATGGCTAAAGGTACTACTACAACTACCCTTCTTTTCTTTCTCCTAATAATAACTTTCATTTCAATTGCAATTTCAACACCAACAAATTTCATCAAATCATCATGTAGCACAACACAATACCCAACACTTTGTGTTGAATCACTTTCTACCTATGCATCAACAATTCAACAAGACCCTCATCAATTAGTCCAAACAGCTATATCTATAAGCCTCAACAAAACCCAATCCACTAAAGATTTTGTTACAAGGTGCAAAAATTTTAAGGGTCTTAAAGCAAGAGAATATGCTGCCTTACATGATTGTAGTGAAGAAATTAGTGATAGTGTTGATAGGCTTATCCGTTCATTAAAAGAGCTTAAAATTTGCAAGATCAAGGGTGAGGATTTCAATTGGCATATAAGTAATGTTGAGACATGGGTTAGCTCAGCTTTGACTGATGAAACAACTTGTGGTGATGGGTTTGGTGGAAAAGCACTTAATGGGAGAATTAAAGCTTCTATTAGATCTAGAATGATTAATGTTGCTCAAGTTACAAGTAATGCTCTTGCACTTGTCAATCACTATTCTAGTAATCACTAGGAAGAAGAAATTAAACATTATAGGAATCCAAGTTTTTTCTTTTGAGGTTGTTGAGAAACACTTTAATGTGGCTCTTTTTTGTTTGTTTTTTTGTTTTGCATTTTTTGTTTTGTTTTATTTTATGTGATATGATGTGTAATGTGTAATTACATCTATATATAAAGAAAATATGGATCTTTGTGATGCTTTGTGAAATAGAGTTACTTTAATTTATATGATTATTTTGTTGATATCTCTTTTACTTTTCTTTTGATTCTTTTTTTTTTTTGAAGGAGTTAAAATCAATGTTAAAAGTATAAAATTAATTTTTGT
>JBBPBS010001130.1:2779401-2814727 GCA_037974835.1 Cicer judaicum
TTCGTTTTGACAAATTAATTTCTCCTTAAACTTGTTGGATATGAACAAGAATTCCTATATATTTTTCAGCTGCTTCAAAATAACACTCAAATTTATATTCTCTAATAACTATAATTAAGAGTAGCTATTTGAAATGTTTAATGATTATACAGCGTCACTAATAGGAATTATTGAATATTGATAGATGAAAATTGCAATTATATGATATAATGGTTTAATTAATAGATTATTTTTCTCTTATTTTAATAATAATAATAATAATAATAATAATAATAAATTTATTATTAAAGATATCTTATTAATGGTTAATCATGAAAGGGCATTTCTCTTAATCAACACAAATATGCTTTGAAACTCTTGGATGATATGGGATTTCTCAAGTGCAAATCAATTTCTACCTTTATGCTACCTATGTTGAAGTTATCTAAGGATGATGACAATCACTTACGTGACAACCAACTTTATCGGTGACCGATTGGTCACTTTTGCTCTACTTAACTAACACTAGACCTGATCTTTCTGTCCCTGTTCACAAGATCAACTAATATGTTTCCAACTCAACGCACCATCATTATCTTGCTGCACTAGAATTCTCCAACACATTAAAGGATATCTTGAAAAATGGCTTATATTTTTCTTCTTTGAGTGTTTCTCGAATTCAATGGAGTAGCCACCAAAATTTATTTTAAAATAAGGAAAATATTTCAATAACTCTTAAAAATAAAAATAAAAATATGGTCTTCAAAATCAAATTTTAAGTTCGGGAGTCGATTATGCGTAGGAAAAATATTAGTATCCTACGACATCGTTAAAATTACAGTTACTTATAATTAATTTTGCAAAATTAATATTAAATCATATATTTATTTATTTTTACTTATTATTAAATATGAATATCAATAGTTTGTTTTTTTAACGTGATTTTGAAATAAAAGTATGCTTAAAAAAAAGACTTTTGTTAATGTGCTTGACAAAAGTATGATCTTACTCCTACGTATCTCCCGGTGCGATGCATAAATCAAAACGATGTAGTTCTTGTTAAAAAATGCGGATGAGTTTGTTTAATTGAAATAATTATTTTGGAATACGAGTTTCAAGACTATCAAGTTGTACAACTTGTGTCTCAAAAATTAAAAAATTAAAAAAAAAAATCACATCTAAATTGATCAAAATTTAAATTTTGATTTTGAGTTCTTAAATAAAAATCGAGTGTTAAAACTATCAAGTTGTCACAACTTGCATCCTAAAAGATTAAAAAGATATCTAAATAATTAAATTAAACTAAATTTCGTATATTTAATAATTTATTTGTGAAAATGAGTTTTAAAACTATCAAATTGTGAGAACTTGCGTTCTAACAACTCAAAAATTAACAAATGACACATCTAATTAAACCTTCAATATTTGATTATAATTTTATATTTATTTTCTTTTTAAGAATTAAAAATTGATGCTAACTATTAAATTAATTTAAATGATGCTTCGAAATAAAATTAGTAATAAACATGAAAACAAAATAGCAACTAGAGAAATATATGAACATGTAACTTAATCTGTTAAATAGATAGAAACACATTTTAATACTAATTACAAGTGTCATCCTCTTTTAAAATATTTTGTAATTTAATAAGTGAAGAAACAAATTCATTTTAATATTAAATAGCACAACTCAAAAAAAAAATCTATTATTATAATATAAAATAAATTATATTTATTGTCTATTTAATCATGTCCATAACTATTTATACTAAACATAATAATTATTATTATTAAATGAAATAAATATGTCAGCTAATATTTAGTTAGAGTGAAATAGTTAGCATGAAGATAGGGAGCCCCCAATCCATTAGACATCTATTCCTAAACTAATTCTTAGCATGAACATAGAGAATCAATCGGAGAAGAAAAGTCATCGATGATATCTATTACTAAAACAAACAAATCACGTCTGTCGAAAAGCATAGACAGTAAATAGATATCCATCTTTACAACACACAACATGATCTCAAACCAAACACTATTCACACATTTTAAACTTTACATAAAAAAATGATCTTAGCCAAAACTCCATTCACACATACCAAAATAAAATTTCATCTTTCAATAATATACAATTTTGAACAATAGAGCAAACATGAAGAGAATGAGAAAATACATGTCTTTCTGGTGAAGATGGAGGCAGTGCGTCGTGGTGTGCGGCTGTAATAGGTTCTCTTGTCTATTTTTGTCGATTGTGTTGTTAAAGTGAGTTTGAGTATGTTTAAGGTTATGGGTTGATGGAAGTAAGTAGAATGGTGAATCTTTCTTCTTCTCTTGATTTTTTTTTTTTTGTTGTAATAATCTTTTTTTCTTTTCAGAAACAAAAAGAAAGAAATGAAAAAATCTCATTTTTATCTTCTAATTTTTCGTTCTTTTTCAAAAAATTCCTTTCTTTTGATTGATTTTTTGGCTTCAATTTATAGGCTTAGAGGAATGATTTTTATCTTCTGATTTGTTTTTTTTTCCGAACAAATTCCCTTCTTTTGATTGATTTTTTGCTTCAATTTATAAGCTAAAACGATGAATGGTTGTGTTAATCAGATAAACTTAAGTTCTGGATCTTACACTAATTTTGCAACAACATCAAGCAAACTCATACAATTAAGGAAATGTGAGGCTAAGTTTTTTGATTGAGTAATTAAATGGTAAAATTATTAATGTTATTAGACTAAATAAAAAATAAAATAAAAATAAATGAATGAATGGAGGGACGTTTGGGAAAGCGCAGGAAAGCAGCGCACGAGGAAGCAGGAAAAACAGGGAAACAATACAAGCTGATGTAGCTAAATATCAATAGAAGTGGGGGTTGAATAGGGATTTTTCTATTAAAAAATTTTCCACAGCAATCCTCTAAGAGAGGATTCGAATCGCGAGGATAGGAATTTAAACCTTTAAATTTAAGCTGAATAAAAGAGAGAGAAAATAGACAGTGACACACAACTTTTATATTGGTTCATCCAATGAAGGCTACGTCCAATCCTCACACACTTATGAGATGTCACTAATGATCAAATTGATTAACCTTTCACAGAGGTTGATTACACTTTGTGTATTCTTTAGTGTAACGCCCCAGATTTTTAATCCAAAACGTTACTTAAAAATACTTATTTCTTAGAAAAGTTTATGAATCTTTTGTTGTTTTTAATAATTGACATTTATTTATTTTACATAATTAATAACAAGCACATTATTCAATATCATTAAGAAAATATTTATTTCAAACTAAAATAATATGAAAACGATTATTCTTAACAGAAGAGAACCACTTCAGTATTAAAAGATTAAAAGAACTAAAATAATTGTACAAGTCCATTATTACAAAATCGTCTTGAAAGAAAAACCCATGTTTATCCCGTGTTCGCCACACGTCGATACTCATTAACTACTCTTAAATCTCCTCGAACTCATTTGTACCTAAAATGTTGTTGTAAGGGTCAATTTTTTTCCATCATCCACATCAAACCAAAGCAAGACATATAGAAGAATAACACAAAACTCATAAACGCAAAAACTTCTATTTAAAAGAAAAAAAATGAACAGACTAATAAATTTTATATCAACACACATGCATGATGAATGCTCATAAAACTACATGATCCAGATATAAACCTGCCACTAAGGCAACTTCCACGCAGAAAATCACAACCAGTAAGGCAACTACCACACAGAAAATCACACCTGCCACTAAGGCAACTTCCACGAAGATGCATATGCCATGCCATGAAGATGTAGTATGAAATACATATATTGCCACACAGTCCACTAAGAACTATGCCATGTGCATTCGAAAATCACTTTTGTTGTAAAATCATCACCTTATTCACACATCATTAAGAACACATACACACATCCACATCATGAGTATCACATATTCATAGACAATTTCTGATAAAAAATTATGACTATCACCACACACATAGAGATAAAAATTGGATATCATATAGGCCATACAAATTAACATTTTAACATATATAACAATAAAATTCACACTCCAACTAATATACATAATAAGAGTTAAATTTTGTTTATCATACATCGCATAAAATTTCATACTTTACTACATAAGAGTCAAATATTAAATACAATCTCACAAAAATTGGGGTTTTATTAGTCTACATTTATTTTCTTTTAAAATACAAGTAATTGCGACTATTTATTTCATGTCATTCAGCTAACGGCCTAACTAGAATTTGTGTGGGGAAAAGCCCTTACCTTGGCCACTTTCCTTCCTAGTACAAAGCTGTAAGCCCCCACAAAGTCGTTCACAAGGAAAAGATGTTCTAAGCTTTTGATGCCGAAAAAGAGGAGGTGACGGGGATGGTGGCTAGGATTTTTGGTTTTATTTATAAAGGGTTTGTGAACTATGCACACATTTATTATAACTATGCACACATTTATTATATAGTTTAACGCACATGAAAATATCACCATAAATATCTAATGCATATCTATATTTAAACTCAATCAAAATCTTATCATCTAAAATAATATCGCTAAAATACTATTATATATATTTTTCTTAAATAAATTAAATAACTAAATATAATATTTATAATTTATATTACTCATTAAATCAAATATATACGGTTATCAAACCATAAGAAAATCACACATATAAGGAGAAGTAATTATAAAATTAATCAACATATATTCCAAAATAATTTTAACACCAAATTAAATTCTTTAAAATCCTATTTAATTAATAAAACAGTTTATCATGAAATTTGGGATGTTACAATTCTACCCAACTTACAGAAATTTCGTCCTCGAAGTTTGTAATGACGAATAAGAAAATTATTATCTAAATTACCATAGTCAAAATCAAAACTTAGCCTCCAAAGATATAACAAACATGTTTGAAGGTATTCATAATTTAGTTAAGTACAACATATCAGAAATGACCTTGCATAGCATGATAGGAATTATAACATGAGTTGAAAACGCATATCACATTTAGCATTCAATTATGGACGACAATACCATAAATTCACTCACTATAATCTACAAATAAAATATAACATATAAGCTTAGTTGATAATTACTTACTACATTTAATTGGGGTGAAATGAAATATATTTCAAGTACATTGTTAATTTCTACTAAATAAATATTAGTAACAAGTGTATCAACCAATGTAATTCGAATAAGACAAATAATTATCACACGTATTTTAATATTGAATACTATTGATAATTTCTATTTTTAAAATTTAGAGGATGTTACATTTAGCCTCACCAAGCTTACAATCTTGTTTCTTACAAGTTCCAACTATTTCCAAGTGTAACTCACGTGGAACTTACAAAGTGATATGTGTATGATTGTTTCTCTTTACTTAAACACTTTCTAAAAAGATATTTCAAAGATCTAGTGTAGGATTATATAAAGTAAAAAAGAGATTATGGATATTGCTCTTGATAGCTTTAAGATACTTGATCTTTTTAAGTAATATTGTGTATTTGATGATGAAGAGCATACTGCCTTTTATAGAGACTTTGACATGATATTTCGAAGTGGCAAAAACTTTATGATTGTTGGGGTTTTTAATAAAAAATTCCAAGGTCTTTCCTCATATTTACGGGATTGCCATCCAGCTATCCTTGGACTGGTTCAGTTCATCCTCTTGTACGAGGTTCAGAACTCCTAGGAACTTGACCATGTATTGTCCTTTTCTTTTTTCTCTCTTTATGACATGTAAGGGCTACATATTTGTCTTGTTAGCTATTGCCTTTTTGTAGGTTAATGTTGGGTCATTTTCATCATGTGAAAGATATATGTTGGGACGCTTTCAATGATGTTGAGTTGCATTCTATGATGTTAACCATAGACCAATTCTAGTATAATATGTCTTCGTACCTATTCATTTTCCTTCTGACTTATTTATTTCAAATGTTTTATTTATTCATTCTTTAATACTGTTTTGACTTCTCTTAATGAACAAAAAACATGTTTTGGTGAGGATGAGTATTTTGCAGATTTGAAGTTTCATCCTCTTACGAGGTCATTCTCTCGAATTTTATTCCTCCAGATTTGTTTCAGATTTTTCTCCTTTTTGTCTTATTGATTAATAACCTATTTTCTTATATGAATTCACTCAAAAACGCATATTAATCATTAACCACAATTATAATCTTTTAAATAATTTTGTTATCATTAAAATCATTTGAGAGAGATTTTGTCTCAACACAAGCAACATTTTTTAAATATTTTTTATTTTTATTTATATATTTATTTATTTATTTTTTGTATTTTTGGTATTAGATGTAATGTAATGAAACTAATATGAATGCAAAATCAGATCATATTTAACAAAATGACAATATTTACAAAAATATATTTTTTATTTTTTGAAATTATATTTATTTGGTCTGACAAAATTGAGGTACTATACATCTACCTCTATTTAATTATATTTACTAGAGAATATGAATATTATCGTTGTAAAAAATAATTAAATATAAGGACCTAAGTTTTGTCTAAATAAATTGTAAAAGTAGAAGATCATATGTGACATAAGGATGTGATAAACATGTTTGGCAAAGATAAAAAATGATTGTCTCCGGATTTTCAATGGTGTGTAGATTAACATGAATAAAAATGATCGTCTTCAGATTGGTTACTAATGTGCATATCGACAATAATAATAAAAAATAATTGTCTTCGGATTGGTTACCGACGCGTAGATTGACAAGAAAAAAATACAATGATAATTGCAACGTCAATGCATAATAAGCAAAGTAAAAAAAAAAAAAAAAGTTGTTGAGTGTAAATAGAGTATAAACATAATAATATATGCATGATACACTCATTATGCGTTGCACAAGGTTGTTGAGTATATGTAAAATATGAATGAAGATGCATAGATCATGTGTGAGTACATGAAAAAAATGAATTTAAGATGCATGTAGATAAATTCTTGTTTATTTTTTTCGTTCCCCGATCGTTATGTGACTTTATACGCCTACAAGATTCAATGGATGAACGACGATAACAACCGGTTTTTTTACATGATTTTCAAAGCGAATTAAATGTGCATTGTTTAAAATGTCTTTTTTTTCTTTTTGATACCCCATATAAGATGAGAATCTATTGAGTTCCCGTGTATATATTTTCAAATATCAAAATAATTAAGATATTTTATTTATTTATTTTCAAATATTTTAAATTTCAACATTTAATATCATGAAACAACATTTTAACAAATCAACCATGAAACTAGATTAGTTTAGAAACATTGTAAGGTACATTGAATGACAATATTGGAAAATGTGAATTCATTACATTAGGAACAAAACCATTTGGATTACAATGTATGAATGAGTGTGTTTAGTTTTAGTTGGAGATATAACAAATGCTAGTCATTTTTGTAATTTAAGACTTATGTTGGTTAGCTTCAAAGAATAATAATTGCTCCAATTTGAACCGCTTGATCCTTTTTTGTTATACCTATCTTTTGTATGGACCTCTCTTCCAAGTTTTCAATCAATCGGGATGCTCTAATTTTTGACTAGGTCGCCTTTTCAAGTTTTCAACCTAGTGACCCCATTTTTCAATTATTATTATTTTATTTCTTTAAGCATAATATTTCTTGACTGCATATGAGTTTACTAAAAGTGGAAGGTCATCTTCGTCCATTTATGTGAGTATTAAAGCTCCCTTAGAGAAAGCTTTTTTCACAACATATGGTCCCTCGTAGTTCGAAGTCCACTTTCCACGAGAATTTTTTTTTTATGGGCAATATTTTTTTAACACTAAGTCCCCTTTTTGAAACTCTTAAGGAAGGACTTTTTTCTTGTATGCTTTTTTTAAGTCCTTTTTGATATAGTTGGCCATGGCACATAGCTATCATTCATTTTTCTTCTATGAAATCCAATTGGTCATATCGTAATTGAACCCACTCTGCCTCTTCTAGTTTTGTTTCCACCAAGATTCTAATCAAGTGAATTTCAACTTCAATAGGAAGTACCGCTTCCATTCTATACACAAATGAGAAAGGAGTTTCTCCTGTTGAGGTATCAACAGAGGTTCTATAGCCATGTAATGCAAAAGGAATCATTCCATACCAATTCTTATATGTCTCCACCATATTTTATATGATCTTCATGATATTCTTATTTGCTAATTCTACAACCCCATTCATTTTCGGATGATACGGCGAAGAATTATGCTGCTGAATTTTGAAGCTATCACACAATTCCTTCATCACTTTTTTTATTCAGATTGGTTGCGTTATCAATGATAATCTTATTTGGCAAGCCATATCGATAAATCAATTCTCTTTTGATGAATCTAACCACCACGCTCCTCGTCACGTTGGCATAAGAAGCGGCTTCAACTCATTTTGTGAAATAATCAATAGCTACTAGGATAAATCGGTGTCCATTTGAAACCTTAAGCTCGATGAGTCCAATAACATTCATCCCCCTCATTGAAAATGGCCATGGCGATGTAAAAACATTCAAATAGGTGGGAGGTACATGTACTTTATCAGTATAGATTTGACACTTATGACATTTTTTTACATAACTAAAGCAATCAGACTCCATGGTCAACCAATAGTAGCCAACCCTTGAGATCTTTTTTGCCATTGTGTGCCCTTTGCATGAATTCCAAAAGAAACTTCGTGAACCTCTTGAGTGATTTTCTCTGCTTATGCTTCATCCACAGATCTGAGGAGAACCATATCATGATTTCTCTTATAAATCACATTACTATTTAAGAAGAAGTTCATTGATAACATCCTCAAAACCCTTTTGTCGTTCCACAAAATACCCAATGGATATTCCTTATTATTGACATAATATTTGATATTATAAAACCATGGCTTGTCGTTAGACTCTTCTTCTATTGATAAGCAATATGTTGGCTTATTTTGTTGTTGAATTTTTATGACCGACACATCTTGACTGGTGCTTATTTTGAACATTGATGACAATATGGATAATGCATTGGCCAATTAGTTTTCTTCTCGAGGAATATGATGAAAAGTGATTTTCTCAAAGTTTTCTATCAATTCTTTGATATGCGTATGATATGGATTTAGTTTGGAATCTCGAGTTTTCCACTCTCCTTTCGTTTGATGGATGACCAACAATGAGTCTCCATATACCTCAAAAGCTTTTACCTTTGACTCCATAGTTGCTTTAATGCCCATAACACATGCCTCATATTTTGAAATATTGTTTGTGAAATCAAAACATAACCTAGCCATAAATGGAGTGAAATGGTTCTTTGGGAAAATCAAAATGGCCCCATTTCCATGTCCTAACGCGTTAGAAGCGCCATCAAACACCAACATCTATTTTTCTTTATCAGATGACTCAGTCTCTTAAAATAAAGTCATTATACCTTCATCGGGAAATTCACAATATATTGATTGATAATCTTCTCCAAGTTGTTGAGCCAAATACTATGTTAGTACTCTTCCTTTGATAGCTCTCTATGTAACGTATACTAAATCGTATTATGATAACAACATCTGTCAACGGGAAATCCTTCTAGTAAGAGTAGGTTTCTCAAATATGTACTTAACTGGGTCCATTTTAGACACCAACCAAGTTGTACAACATAACACGTATTGCCTCAACCAACGAGTAACCCATGCTAATATGCAACATGTGTGTTCAAATAGTGAATACCTTGTTTTACAACTGGATAATGTTTTGCTCAAATAATAAATAACATGTTCTTTTTTACCAGATTCTTCATGCTGCCCTATTACAAAATCCATTGACTCGTCAAGTACTGTTAAGTACATAATAAGCAGTTTCCTAAGAACATGAGGCACAAAAGTTGGAGGTTTTGACAAGTATTGCTTTATCTTTTGGAAAGCTTTTTTACAATTCTCATTCCATTCAACCTTTTGGTATTTGCGCAACAACTTAAAAATCGGCTCGCATGTAGCGGTGATATGCAATATGAACCTCGCAATGTAATTCAATGTACCCAAAAAAAGCCACAAACTTCTTTTTCCATGCGAGGAGCCAACATTTCTTGTATTGCTCTTACTTTATCTAGGTCCACTTTTATCCCTTTTTGACTGATGATAAACCTAAGTAACTTGTTTGATCTTACACCAAAGGTGCATTTAGCAGGGTTTAAATGGAGTATGAACTTCCTTACTCGCATTAAGAACTTTTGAAAGTTAACAACATGGTCTTCTTCGGTTCGAGACTTTGTAATCATATCATCCACATAAACCTCATTCTCCTTATTCATCATGTCATGAAATAAAGTTACCATTACTCTTTGATAGGTTGCCCCAACATTCTTCAATCCAAATGACATCACTTTATAACAAAAAATTCCCCATTGGGTGATGAATGTGGTATTTTCGATATCATCGGGAGCCATCTTGGTTAGATTGTATCTTGAGAAACGATCCATGAAGGAAAAAAAAATTGAGTAGTGCTATCCATTAAGACATCAATATGAGGTAGAGGACAATCGTCTTTAGGACTAGCTTTATTTAAATCCTGATAATCAATGCACATTCGAACCTTTACATCCTTCTTTGAAATTGGGATAATATTAGCCACCCATTGAGAATATTTTTCCAGTGCTAAAAAACCAACTTCAAATTGCTTCTTGACATATCAGATGTAACCTTCCTCAACTTTTGTTTAATTGGAGCACATTCAGGCTTGAGTGGTAGCTTTTGTTCAATTATGTTAGTATCTAGTTTGGACATATCCTGATATGACCATGCAAAGACGTCCACATAGTCAAATGAAAGTTTAATCAACTTTTCTCGTTCACTTTCTTTCATAGACATGTTAATTTTAATTTCTTTCTTATCATTTTCAATCCCCAAAATTTACCACCTCGTTAGGTTCTTGATAGGGTTAGATTATCTTAGCTTCTTATTCCATTAGCCTTTCTAGTTATAAGAATGGGTTCTAGCGCTATTATTTTCAACAGATTCATTTTCGACTCTGCATTGTTTAAATTAAGAAGTAAATGAAAAAAAAAAGAAAAGAAAATATGAATAATGATTGCCATATCAAGAAAAAAAAAGAATAATAGAGAAAAAAATACGGTTGGAGAATTCAAAAATGCATTTATTGATAATAAGTATGAAATTGTGCCCTAATTAGTTATCCTTATAGCCTTGGGCATAACAAAAGAATTTGAAATACATAATTACTTTGAACTTTAATTAACAAACACAAGAAACTCGATGATCTTCCATTTGTTGAGATTGGTGTTTGGAGGACAAGGGTACACTAGCTTAAGGGTATCATCATCACAATGATCTTCTTTTGCAACAACAACCTGATCAACGTATACAATTTCGATGCTTTGAAAAGTTTGGCAAATGGCACAAATAGAAATATTATGTGAATTTGGTACCCAGTTTTCCCAATGAGCCATCCAACTTTTCTCGTTTTTCCTTCGAAACCATTTATTTATCAGCTTCAGTAGGTATATATCCCAACCCATACTTATCGTTCTTTTTTGGTATTTCTATCAACTTTCCTAAATTAACAAAAACTCCTTCCAACATGGATTTGGTAGACTTCCATGATGTGATAGTCAGTGTTGGTTCCTTTAAGCGATATCCTTCACCCACGAAGACAACATTGATGACTTCTAATGCTTGGAAGGAAGTCTATATGACTTCCTCTGTGTCTTCAATGTAGCCTGTAAAAGATAGATGACTTACTATTCTTATCTTTTCCCCCATATATTATTACCAGCTTATGGTTCACTATAAACTTTAGCTTTAGAGGGAGGGTGGACGTCACTGCTTCAGCAGAATGAATCTATTATCTCCCTAAAAGACAATAGTACGTCGGTTTAATATCCATCACTCTGAAGGTTATTCCAAAGTTATGGGGTTTGATTTGAATCGACACGATACGTAACATATTTCCCTTTTCCACACGGCCCTCATTTTTCTTAAGTTGTTCAGGAGCATATACTCGACCACTCTGAGTCACCCCACCAATCCTTAAAACGTTGGTGACATCAATTCCTTTAGGTTCACATCTATCATTTGATTGATAATTGGCCAAGTGAGATGTGACTTCATAATTCCACAGTACCTCCCTGGTATTTCTGTAAGGAAAAGGGGTCGGTGCTTGGACAAGTATTGCATTTTTCCTGCTAGGAATTGGCTTAAAATTCTCTTTTCTATAAAGGATTTTCAACGGTTTTGAGAAAGATATATTATTTTTCACACACGACCCTATGGTCAACACATGATCATCTTTTGCATATTGGTCTATCCCATCTTCAATGACATTGACAGAGGTATCGTTGTGGCCCGACAAGGGTTACTCCCTACGTTGGAACCGTCCTCCTTGAAGGTAAGCTATTTTGCATTAATCATATTTTGCACTTTAGATTCTAGGGATTGGCAATCTTCGACAAAATGCCCTACGAATCCTGCATGGTATTCAAATTTGGCATTTGGGCTATACCATTTTGGGAATGGTGGTTCAAGAGGTTTCATTGGTCTTATCTTAGGACTACCAATGAATTTTGAGTAGGTGAGGCGACAATTGGCTGTATGTGACGGGAATGGGGTCAAAATAGGTTATCTTTTTTTTTCTCCATTAGCTGGTGGTTTGTAGTGATTTGCGATTGGATTTTGGTTCCATTGGTTTTGTGGAGAAAATCTGACAAGTGGTTGACAATAAATTGGCCTTTAAGGGTGATATTGAGGGTATAGAGTTTGTGAGGTCGTAGCCACATATGAGTAGGGTTTAGGGAATTTGGGGTATCGGGGCTGAAAATTTGAAAGTCGATAAGAATTCATGGCTAGAGAATAAAAGACCTTTGGGTTTTCCATTACAGCGTTAGCATCCCCTTCTTTCTTCTTTGTAAACCCCATATGAGGTTTCTTCATACCATTCGTTCGACATACAATCTTATCACTCCTCATGTCACTTTCTACTCTCTCTCTCTCTCTCTTCTATCATGACCATGTTAGCAAAGTTAGATAACATACTCCCAATCATCTTATCATAAAAAGGCAATTGAAGAATATCCATAAACATACCAACTATCTCTCTTTCAGATAAAGGATGATCTACTTGTGATGTCACTTCTCTCCACCATTGTGATCTACTTGTGATGTCACTTCTCTCCACCATTGTCCTTTTTCAACGAATTTTGCAATTGCATCATGTCAGGGGCTATGTCAATGTTATACCTGTAATTTTTCAAGAAGGCATCACCCAAATCTTTCCATGAACAGATACGATATCGCTCGAGATGCATATACCAATTTAATGATGCCCCACTAAAGCTATCTTGAAAAGAATGGATGAGATGTTTGTCATTATGGGCATGAGTAGCCATTTTTCTACAATACATGGTCAGATGGTCTTTAGGACATGTGTCACATTTGTATTTTTCAAACTCAGGTATCTTTAATTTTGAAGGGATCGCCACATCGGGAACCAAGCACATATCAAAAGCTTTGAGACTATACACATTACTTTCTTAATTTTCTTTTATTCGTTCTTCTAAAACATGGAATTTTTCTTTCGATTGTGCATCTTCATTGATAAATTGATGTTGTTGCCAATTTCCATTAGCATCAAAATGATGTACTTGGGGTGCACTGAATTGAAGGGTAGTGTTTTGGGGTGGCACGTAGCACTGAGGAGATGGGATTTGCGTTTGGTTTAGGCTTTGAGAGTTGATATTTGAGTGGTTTGGGTTGTTGTCCATAGGGTTGATGACTACGGGTGGAGTATAACCAGGTGGGAGATCATACATAGAAAATTTCATACCTATCGTACGAAACTGTTGGATAGTTGAGGTAAAGTCTGGTGGGTGAGAAAGACTAGTTTGGTGTTCTTTATTTTTATTTTCAGTTGGAGGATCCACATTTGTTTTCTCCTTTCTTGCTAAAGCCCGTATATCCTCTAGGATTTTATCAACCTTGTCATTCAATTGGCTAACATCTGCTCTCATCACTTCTTGGTTTGCTCAAGTTCATCCATGATCTTTGAGTTTGCTTGAGTCCGATAAGCGTGTCGGGGAAACAACTTTATTGATTTCGATGTACTTTTAAAATGAATAATAAAAAAAATCTTTATTCATGTAAACAACTTTATTCATCCATGATGTTCGATGTACTTTTAAAATGAATAATAAAAAAAATTATGAGTATGTATTAAATATGAATTGATGAAAATGAAATTATTTAATTAATTATCTATTTTTTTTACATGATAGTTGGATATTGGGGAATCATAAACCTTATACGAATTATCAGTGAAGAAACTATGGGGATCAGTAAACAAAACAACATACCCTTCATTGATGAGAAAAAAAAAGTACATTGCAATTAAATTAAAAACTACATCGACTGTGCTATTTCAATCTTCTCTTTCAATAGGACAATCAATCTTCTCCTCCAATTCTTCTACTAAAGGTGTGCAATATTGAACGATCTTGTAGACTTTGACTGGAGTATTGAGCGGATGCATTACTGTATCAATCTCTCTTAGATGTTTTGGAATTTTTATGATTGCTTGATTAACTAGCATTGTCAATTTTGAAAAGAAGTCTTTGAAATGCTTGCCTTTATCTTTCAGCTCTTTATAAATCTCTTGATTGTTTAATTGTCCAAGCAACATCATAAAACGATCCTCCCAATATATGGTTTCATCCTTTAAGTCATTATAGATCTTTTCTTGATAATGTAATTCTTCGACTCACTAGAAGTCTTCATTTATGTTCATAGTGCATCTTGATGTTTTGAGAGTAATTCTTCAATTTCTTCCTTGTGTTGCCTCTCGTTCTTTACTTCACTCTTGTACTCAACTACCATCTTTTTAAGTTGCTTCTATAAATCTTCAAACTCCTTTTTTTATATTCCTCTTAGAGTTTGCTGATTTTTTCCACCATTGCTTCCACATATAGGCTTCTTCAATAACTTTGCTCCTTTCTTGCTTTCGCACAACTAATTATTCATTTGCATCTCTCGACTAATCTTGTATGTCAAATTTATTTTCTTTTTCAATTTTCAACCTCTTGTGTCTTCTCTCGATAAATTGACTCTTACAAGTATTTTCTGATCGTCATTTCTTGTTCTATTGGGAGACTTTTTCTAACGTTACTTGTAGCTCTCTTTTCTCCTCTTCAAATTTTAACAATCATGCTTTTAGTTATTCTATTTCTGCATTTGTAACAAGGGTAGGTTCAAGCATGTCCTGATTATTTGATGGTGTACTGTAGAAAGGCAACTTGATGTCTTGGACTATTTTCTATATCCATTGTTGATAGGGTTCTTTTGTGCTGCAACTTCTACATCCGAGTACTCTTCCTTTTCTAGTGATCATTTTCCAATAAATTGTGCAAAACAAAAGCCTCCAATGACTTATCATCTGGTTTCTCCAACATAAGGTAGCCAAGTTGTGTTAGAGCTACTGTCATGTTGTAATTAATACTATAGTTGGTTCCCATGAGAGATTCATTAAGGAAATCTTTGCATTGACATATTACTTCCTCCATCCCTTGTTCTCTATGATACCATGAAATTGTGTCCTCTAGTAAGGCTAACTATATTCTGAGCCCATTCACGATTACTTTTAACTCCAACATGATACCCTTTCTTGATCATATGAGAAATGAACCAAGTATACAACATCGGAACACAACACAACATTCGTCCCCCTTTCTTCTCATGTCACATATGAAGAGCGTAATATACATCAGCAAGAACCGCATGAACTGAATTTTGTATATTTTTGCTAAAAGTCAAGAAGACATTGATGGCAGCAAATCTACAAAATTATCAAGGTTTGGGAATAAAACAATACCATAGATAATGAGAGTCAAAACATCTATAACGGCTAAATCCTGACACTTTTGCTCTAGATATTTTCTTGTAAAACTGTGAATACCTTTGTTTTCCTCTATTTTTTTTTGGTTGCCAACTCTCTTATATTGATTTTCAACACTTCAACAATTGCATTCAAACTCGATGGTTGCCCATTATATCGATAAGGATTTACTTTCTCTAGGTAGTAACCCAATATTCGTTCAAACTCCTCTAAAGTCGGGGCCAACTGAAAGTCTTGAAAGGTGTAACAGCTTAAGAGATAGTCGTAATACTAAGCCAGTGCCGTGAGGGCCCATGTTTGCACATTCACTACCAAGAGATCTAGGATCTTCTCATATTTGTGAAAGAAACTCTCACGTTGTATGGTTTTCATTTGATTGCTGATGTATCTTAAACTTTTCAAATCAGGTTGCTTGAACATTAAAAGTATATTTCTTCTTCTTCTTCTTTTTCCTGATTCCATTGTCCACTTTAATTTAACATATGACTAAGGTCCTTATGATTCCCCAACAATCTTGAAAATTTATGCAAAATGCCATTTCATTTTTCAAAAAAAAAATAATGTCATGAGATAAGAATGCAGTTTATGTAGAATGACTGTTGTGAATATTTAAAGTTTGAATGAATGTATGAGATATTTTTGCTTATATGGATATTCTTATGATGAAAGGGTATATTGACTTATGTAGTGAAACTCTCACAAAGGTTGCTCTATAGTTTTAAACATGGTTCCTAGAGCCATCAATCCTATTTTGGAATATTGTTAACAATAATAGATAAACTATTTGGAGTGAATATACCCTCAACAAAATCAAACTCTAGGTGATATTTTCATGTTAACGAAAAAGGATGTACATCCAGAAGGCTACCACTACGCAACCTCGAAACTTAAGTTTTGTTCAAACTCGTGTATAAGGTTCCACTCATAAATGTGTGTCTTAGTAAAAATGTAGGGTGTGGAATAAACATAATTTCATAATGCTAATAAAACATATATATACATAGGCTTAATTGTAGTTTTGGTCGCCCTATTTTAGCTGAATTGCGAATGTAGTCCCTCCATTTTGTTTCTCCCCAGTTTTGGTCCCCAAAACAGAATTTTAGTCCAAAACTTGATGAAATTTCATTTTTTAAAGTCGTACTACACCATTTATGATCATAGATTTCAAATACAATTTTTGCAAATGAGATCTTGAGACATTGTGTGACTTAAATAAATGCAAAAAAAAAAAAATGAAATTTCATCAAGTTTTGGACCAAAATTTTGTTTAGAGGACCAAAACTAAGGAGAAACAAAATAGGGGGACTACTTTCGTGATTCAGCTAAAATAAGGGGACCAAAATTACAATTAAACCATATATATATATATATATACAAAAAGAAATTAATGATGATAATGATGATGATGATGATGACGACGACGACGACCACGACGATGACCACGACGACGACGATGACGATGACCACGACGACGACGATGACGACGATGATGATGACGATGACGACGATGTTGATGATGATGATGATCACGACGATGATGATGAAGGTGATGGTGACGGTGACAGTGACAGTGATGACGATGATGGTGAGGATGACGCTGACGACGGTGACGATGATGATGCTGACGATGATGACGGTGACGATGACGACAGTGACGACGACGACGATAAAATGTTCCAACCCATACCAAACAAAGAAAATCACAATATAAAAGTGTTAAGGTGTGTCACAATCCATTAATGCGTAGAGTCAAGAAAAGTTTCCGAAAGAGCAAACATTCTATTGTCTCCCTCTTCCTTTAATTCTATTTTTTCCAAGCTCATTCTTGTCGATGTCTACGGTTCGTACTTGCGAGAGACTGATGAAATTACTTAATTTTATATTTCATAGGATATCTTTATTTTTTGATATTATTGTTATTAGTTAGTTTTAATTCTTAGACTTTGGTTACTTTGTATTAGTTAGGATGTATAAATCCTTAGTCTTTGACTATTTTATTAATTAATAAATCATGAGGTCATTTCAGTAAATAACATAACTCATTGAGATCTGCTTCAGGAGATTTTCATCCTTCATGCAAAATTGGTGGAGGAGGCTATGGAGTTGTCTACAAGGTGAGGATCTTCACCATAATTTGTTGCATTTTCAGTTGCAGCACAACAGGTAGATGTGTTGCAGTTTTTACTGAATAATTTGTTGCTCAGATATTGCTTATTATGGTTCAATCTCACCTCTTATTATTATTTAATTTATTTTGTTTGCAGCTCCAAAAATGCCACATTTCAATTTCGGAACATTTAAGATCAAAACACACACCAAATTCATCATAAATAGTGATTTTGTTTGTTTGAGATCAATATACATTAGGAATTAGGATTTAGTGTTTGTTTCAATTAATACTTTAAAGTGGTTAGAATATATATCTCTTGTTTTAAAACTATTAAATATGAAATAATATTTTGGTTTTCTTAATGATATTGTGAAATGTTTGTGTCAATAATTTTCTTAATCTTATCTATTGAAATTAACGCCACCATTATTTAGAAGGTTAAAGTTGTGAGGATAATCGAATTCAATAAAAAAATATTTACTCAGTCTAATCACTCTTAATTAGATATGCTAATTGTATTATAAAAATCTAAATAGCTAGGAAATCATTAAGAAATCACTATCAACTTGTGGTTAGAGATTTGCTAGAAAATTGCTACTTTGAAATCAAAGGTATATAGTTAGAATATATCAACTTTTTAACAATTATATACTAAGCATTAACTGCAAATTGCAAATTACCTAGGATCTTTTTGTTGCTAATTAGTCTCTCTATCCATCTTTTTGTAGCTAATTAGTCTCTAAATTTTGTAGCTAATCTGTAACTAATCCTAGCAAACAAAGTTTGCTAGAGATTATGTGTGATTTAGTTACCAAATTTGTCATAATTAAACTCGGATTTTCTTATAGTCTTAATGTAAAATACTCAACATTATATAAAAAAAAACTATTATATATATATTACAATGATCTTTTGATTTTAAGAGTAATTATGTGATAAACTATTTTGCTTAGTATTTTTATCTCAATAACCCAATTGTCAAATTAAATATTTTTATTGAGTAGATCAATTACACAACTTTTTAAAAAAATTTACAACTATTAATTGAAACCTCATTAAATAATTTTAAAAAAAAATGCATATTAAGTTTTTTTCTAAATGTTGAATTTATATAAAATTTTATGTATTTGATCATTAATATGTTATATCAATAATCAACAATACAATTAATAAAATTTAGTGTTTATTATTGAGTTATTAAATACGGTAACTCATAACAGATTATTTTTAAGCATTGTAAAAGTAAAACACTTTATATTATTGTCTAATAGGATTTTATCTTTCCTTCACTATTTCAGTAGTTTCTTTTTCTCTTGTCTATGTTGCTTTTTTCTATATAGAAAATTTTCTATTCACATTTTTGTTTGAAGGTAGGAATTGGGATGTAACATAACAGCAATTTTCCAAAGCACATCACGGACACACTTTTTTGTAATAAATATGACACGTACATATATGAATGCATCATCAAAGAATATTATAGTTATATAATTTATTTTGTAATATTTTATGATTCGGATCTAAAATTATTTAATTTTTTTTTGGAATATCAATGATATTTAAAATATTAAAAGATTTAGAGTTGTTTAATTTATTATCTTTTTTGGAATATTAATTATGTTCAACATATTAAAATAATAATGATATTTTGTTATTTATTATATTCAAAGTGTGGACACAAATATGGTATGAGTTTTGTATACAGATATTGAAGTTACTGTCAACGAGGTTACATATATTTTTTGAAACGGTGTTCTTTGACGTTTATAATTCACGTTTACTTGAAGGTTAGACTCTAATATATCTCTTAAACTGATCAAATCCGATTGGTTACGAGTTCAATAAAGACGAAATAAGATAAGACGGGGTTGATCTCAAGACCAGTAGATAACTAGTAATTCTTGATCTCTTTTTTTAAAAAATAAATATTTAAAATAAATCAGAGCAAATCACAAAGATTACTTGTCATTCAAAACTAGTAACCTATTAACTTACTCAGTGGCATCTAAAATATTGGGTGACCAAACTTTTAAAGTTTTAATGAATAAATAAAAAGTATAATATTATATTGCATATATATAAGAATTATAAGTTGCAAATTTATAAATATATATAAAAATTATAAGTTGTAAATTTATTAAGGTTTAATTACAATTTTGACCCCTCGTATTTTAGCTGAATCGCGAATGTAGTCCTCCCATTTTGTTTCTCCCCAGTTTTGGTCCCAAAAACAGAATTTTGGTCCAAAACTTGACGAATTTTGGTCCAAAACTTTATGATAATAGATTTCAGGTACAATTGTTGCAAATGAGATCTTGAAACATTGTATTACTTAAATAAATGTAAAAAAAAAATGAAATTTCATCAAATTTTGGACCAAAATTATGTTTGAGGGACCAAAACTAGAAGAAACAAAATGGGGGGACTACTTTCGCAATTCAGTTAAAATAGGGAGACCAAAAGTGCAATTAAGTCAATAATTAAAAATTAGTTAGCATTTAACTTGGAAAATTTATTTTATTTTATAGTTATAATAGTTGTTTTTATAATATTTTTATAAATTATTCTTTAGGTTTTTGTTATAATAGACATCTGGAATATATTTGGTTTATAAAAATTTATGTATTTGGTCCAGAGTCGTATTAAAGATTTCGAATGTCATTTTCTAACATTAAAAATAGAGCTTAATAAAATAAATACAATTGATAAAATAAATTTTATCCATATACACGTATGAAATGCAACGAGGATCTACACATATCAATCTATAGAATACAATCTATATCATCTATAGAATACACTCAACATCATACATGCTATTTGATTAGATTAATTCATGTAACAAGAAAATATGCACAAATAGCATATCACCTTCACAAATAAGACTCAAACATATATCTCGACAATGATAGCCAATAGTCACAATTTAGTTAATAAAAACTATTATATTCATAAAATACACCGATTATAAATTTCAAAATTACAACAACATATATCATAATATCGATATTAATTAGCATATTTATTCACATATGCCACGTCATGTCTAATCTAAATTCATCACCGATTAACATATATTAAACCACAATTATCCTATAGATTTATATAATTTGTTTTCACAACTTTATCATAATTAATAATTATTTATTTTTCAATTTTTTTAACATGAATATTTTTTTTTTTACAAAATTAACTATCTCTCTACATTCATTCCAATCATATGTAAAAGTTTCCTCTAAATTATATGTCAGATCTAAATTTTACATTTAACTTTAGAACACTTTTTTATGCTAATTGTAATACTTCAATTTTGTCCGAATAATTAAAAATCATTTTTGAATAATAATAAGAATGACATATAATAATATGTTTAATAAATATTTTACAATTATTTTAAAAAAAAAAATCTAAACATCATCATTTTACATTTTAAATTTGAGTATATATTAAAAATAAAATAATATAAAACAAAATAAAAAAAAAGGAAATTGTGAATTACAACGAAATAATTTTCATTCATTTTTTTTCACAATTCTAGTTTATTTTATTAATTTGATTTGTCAATTTATCTCTATTTAATTGTTTTTATTATTATGTCATTATTTTACTATTTTATTTTTTATATGTCCATGAAGTCAACTAGCCTAAAACAAAGCTTCTCTTGCTTTGCTTTTTGTCAACAAGACTTCTCAAACACTCAATCCACTCCCAAACACTCAAACACTAGTACAACTTCCTTGACAAAATCAACACACATTTTTATTTTCTTTGCATTTGTTTCACTTCTCAATGTACATTCTTTTATTTTCTTCATTTTATAACATCCTTCCATAAAACATCCTATAAACCAACGGAAAGAAGAGGTAGAGAAAAGTTATTTCCTTAATTATACTTTGCTTAAAAATTGTTACAAAAACAATGTAAAATCCAACTAAAATTAGTGCGAAAGAATACAAGATCTAGAGCTCGATTTTGTCTAATGAACATAAATATTCACTCATTTAGGCTATAAATTGGGATCAAAAAATCAAAGAGAGTAGAGCAATTTGGAGTATTAAGAAAACTAGAGAAAATAGAGAGAAATAGAGAGAAATATAGTGTTTCACCGCCATTCCAAATTCACACAACCGTGCACCACTACTGCCTCTGTCTTCAATATTGCACCACCGCCTGTCTTTTATCTTTGAATAGGTATGTATTTCCTTTGCTTTTCAAACTTTATATCTTGAATCT
Source organism: Cicer judaicum (assembly GCA_037974835.1). Taxonomy (NCBI): domain Eukaryota; kingdom Viridiplantae; phylum Streptophyta; class Magnoliopsida; order Fabales; family Fabaceae; genus Cicer; species Cicer judaicum. The sequence continues at coordinate 2,801,587 of JBBPBS010001130.1, forward strand.
AGATATTATTTAATTGAAAGATGAAATCTTGTTTGTATATGAATGATATTTTGGCTGAGATATTTTGTATACTGTTTTTTGTATGAGATGATTTAGATTGTGTTTGAAAAATTCAAATTTGTTTTATTTGGATTGTGTTTGGAAAAGTTTAAATATATTGTTTTTTCTACCATATCTAATTGAAATACTATTTAATATTAAATGAGTTATGTTTTTTTATCATGTCTTTCACTAAAAGTATTTAAAAGAGTTCATAACTTGTATATAGTTTTTTTTATTATTAAAGTGTTTTTTTTACTATTTATTTAATAAATAACAATACAAGTCCATACTTTTTTTACCGTTTATTTTATATGTGTTTATTATTGAATTTTATTTCGTAGATTTATTTAAATTTATTTAATTGTTCACATCAGTTATTATTATTATTATTATTATTTTAAACAAAAAGGCAAAAATAAAAATATAGTCAAATATGGTAAGGTTAATTAGATGTGACATCTTTTTAATCTTTGAGTTATTAGAACAAAAATTGTGACAATTTGATGGTTCTAAATCTCATAATCACAAATAAATTAATAAACTAAAAAAATCATAAAAATTATTTAAAGTTAATTTAAAATTGATATTTTAATCCTAGAGTTACGTAATACAAATTATACTATTTTGTTAGTTTTGAAACTTAATTTAAAAATAAAAATAAAAATATTCTTAAGAGGATTAAATTAGATGTGACATCTTTTTACTCCTTGAATTTTGAGACACGAATTGTACAATTCGATCGTCTTAAAATTCATATTTTAAGATAATTATTCAAATCGAGCAAGTTTATTTCTTTATGATTGTCAAAATTGATTTTTTTTAAAAATAACAAAAATACAATTTATTTAAAAGCAATCAACACATCCGCATTTTCTACCAAGAACTACGTAGCTTTGATTTCTCCATCGCACCGAGAGATACGTAGGAGCAAGATCACACTCTTGTCAAGCACAATAATAAAAACTTTTTTTTTACTCTTTTTTAACACGCTTTTATTTCACGAAAATCATATTTATAAAAAATAATTTTATATCTATATTTAATAATAAAGAGAAACAAATATAGTTAAGTTGATATAATTTTGCACAATTAATTACAGGTAACCGTTTTTTTTAGCGGATGTCGTAGGGTGCTAATACCTTCCATACGCATAATCGACTCTCGAACTCAAAATCTGGTTTCAAAAGACCATTTTTTATTTTTTACATTTTTAAGGGTTTTCCAATATTTTCCCTATTTTAAAATAAATTTTGGTGGCGACTCCAATGAATTTGAGGAAAACTCGAAATTTTAGGCCGCTACACTAATCTCCACAAATATAGAGAAGATAAATATAAATGTCTAATGAAATTAGAATAGTAATTTTTGAATTAGATAAGACAATAAAGAATATCTAATTGAATTAGAAAAGTAATTTTAGAATTGGATACATGACATCCAAATATAAATTTATTTTTGAATCATCCACATAATTAAATATTTGCCTCTTATTTGTTCTATAAAATATATCAATTACATCAATGTTTGTTGACAAAATTATAACTCAAATGCCTCGAATAAAATGAATTAAAGGTTAATTTCTTAAAAAAAATTGTTAGGAACTTTAGGTTTATAAACAAAATCTCTCATATATATAAATAAATATAAGTAATAGTATTTGCTTAAAATTTATTTAAAATTTTAGGATGGTGGTGACTACCTGTGTCTTAAAAAGCTCAATCATTAAGTTAGTGTTGTGAAATCAATAATATAGTAAAAAATCTTGACTTTGGCCTATGCTTGTCTAGTGCCCATTATTTTTTGCATGTCAATAAAAAATTTCATTTCGGAATTTCAAAAATAATTTCTTTTTAGTTTTGTAGAGAAAAAAATAATAATTTCAGAATCTTGACTTGTAGCCTTTTCATTTCATATCTCTACATTAAACTCTTCTTTTTAACAATAAAAGCTTTTTCATACCTCTACATCTAATCCTCCCGACCACAAAAATTAAAACATAGCAAAATGAAACATATCCACAATTTTTTACTTTTTTCCACAATTTTTAGTTTACTTTCTTATTACACACTTAATTCCATCAAAATTAACATACCAAACCCAAAAGAAACCTTTTCAAAAAGAAAAGAAAATTAAAATAAAATAAAATGGAAAGAAAAGAAAAGCCTCAATTGATAAACTTATATCCTCATTTAATAGGTATGGTTGATGAAATACAAAGCATTACTAGTCTTCATAACCACATTCCAAACTCTGCGTCTAATTTGATCCCTAAGTGTGGAGTCCACATTCATCTCATCAAACTCATCATAGCAAGTTTGATCATTAGTGATGGCAGAACTAACCCAAGTCTTTATGTTACTAATTTGAAGTTCTTTATCAGATTCACCATCCAATTTTTTCATTGCATCAATTGAGTCTTGCAATTGTTCTAAAGATTCCTCGAAATTGCTAGAGCAATCTTGCAAAACTTTTTCTACGGTGGTTGACAAATTAGTGTCACCGCTCTTTAGATGTTTTGATATGGTTGCGGATGCATTATGAGCCGCTTTTAAGGCAACTGACAAAGCGATGTTGCACAATTTTATCGGATCTGCTTCAATTTTTGAAGCATATCGAGATAAAGATTTGTGGCATATAGAAGGGTACGTGGTTGAATTGCATGATTTTTGTATATAGGTTGTAAATTGGGTATTCGTTTCGTTATCATTGGCTTTGGTGGAATTTGAGATAGTATCGTTGGCTTTGGTAGAATTTGAGATAGTATCGGAAGTGTATTTAGAATTATCATCATATGCTAAAGTAATGCTTGAAATTGCTAGCAAGATGAAGATTGCAAATGTGAAAACATGGTTAGAAGAACTTGCAATTGTTTTGGCTCCCATGTCTTAGATATTATTCTATTTATGTGTGAGTTTTTGTTCTCTCTAAATGACTTTATTTTCATGAGTTTATAGGTTTATTAAATGAATATTTTAAGGCACATCTTCCGCCATAATAGATAGTAAAAACTAAATTAGTTAAGAAAGAGAGGATGCTATGAATTGTGCTTAGTGAATTTTCGGGCCTGCTTTTGACTTTCATTGAGATTCGAGAGACATTATTTTAGTTTTAAAAAATATATACATTAACTAATAAGCAAAACAAAATTATTAATATTGTTATCTCATATAAATCAATATCTCAAATACTTTATCTTTTTTAAATGATATACTGCTTCCTTTCTTTATTACAAAAAAAGGTGTAAACTTTGGTTCTTAATTTAACAATTTTTAAACTTTGATCCCTCTATTATTAAATTAATAATTTTTATTTTTATTTTTTTAATTTTTTAAATTAAACTTATTATTTTTGTATTGGTTGATGTAGCACAATTTAAATAAATTTATATAATAAATATTATTTAATTATTTAAAAAATTGCAAAAAATCTGGAAAAAAAAACAAGAAAAAAAACAATAAAATACCAAAAAAAATTACATGCAAAATATCAGTAAAAAAACACCCAAAAGAAAACTAGAAAAATTCCATAAAAACTGGGTCTTGGTTCTTTGATGGCCTGTTAGTTCTAAGTTAACTGCAAAACAACGAGAACCCTAATTCCAACTATCTCATAAACCTTTCATGTGCACTAGGTTGTTGAGTAACATTAGGAAACCCCTCAAATGACTCAAGAAGATTAAAAAAAAAAAACATGAGAGAGCATAGGAAACTCGATTCAAATATGATAGATTGGTGTAACACCTAGTCATTTTATTTTATTTTTATATTTTACCTTATTAGGAGTAGAGATGATATTATTTTGTTAAAAATAAATGTTTTAGGTTGAAATGTCACATTCCTCACTTTTAGCTTAAATTTCTCCACTCCTCCCCACTCCTGACTTAACGTTCTTCATTTCTACTTATAAAAAGTAAAAAATAAAACGGACGTCGTCCATCCAAAATGGCTCTGCTATATAAAAAAAGAGTTTAAGAGAGAAAAAGGAAATAATTCAAGGTTATGTTGAACATATTCAAAGTATGGAAAATAAATATTATGTGATATGTTGTTATAATGGTTGTGTTGAACATATTCAAAGTGTAAGGAATAAATATAATGTGATATGTTGTTATAATGGTTGTATTGAACATATTCAAGGTGTAAATAATAAATGTTACATGTGAAATGTCATTAATAAGTTAGCATCATATCATATTCATGCGTGAAGGTGTGTCCATAATTGGTTGGAACCACATATCATTGCGGGGATTTTGAGTTAGTGATGTTGCTTGGAAGGACCCACGAAGCCCTTGCGAGGGAGGCGATATTCCGGAATCATTACATTGGCATATAGATTAAGTCATAAGGTTTGTTTGAGTATGTATTGAATTAAGTGTGATTAGTATTTTATAAAAATAAATGATACATTGTATCTCCTAATAATTGGTTGAAATAATGTTATTAATGATGTATATATTATAATGAATGAAAATGTTAATAATGAATGTTAGTAAAGCCCATTGTAGGTTGGAAGCGGCCAAGGACTGTTACAGACATTAAAAGCTTTGTTAGATTAGCTGGCTCTTATCGGAGATTTATTAAAGGTTTTGCTAAGATTGTATCCCCATTGACTCGACATACAAGGAAGGATCAACCGTTTGCATGGACAGAACTGTGTGAGGCGAGTTTTAGATTATTAAAGGAATGTTTGACGACCTCTCTGATACTAACTTTGCCACAACCAAATGAACCCTACGAAGTTTATTGTGATGCCTCTCATCAAGGATTGGGGAGTGTCCTTATGCAAAATAAGAAGGCAGTAGCCTATGCGTCACGACAACTAAAAACACATGAAAGAAACTATCCCACAGATGATTTGGAACTGGCTGCAATAATGTTTTCCCTGAAAATTTGGAGACACCACTTGTATGGAAGTACATTTACGATTTTTAGTGACAATAAGAGTTTACAATACCTGTTCGATTAGAAAGAGCTTGATATGAGGTAAAGAAGGTGGATGGAAACCTTGAAGGATTACGACTTTATATTGCAATATCACCCACGAAAGGCCAATGTGGTTGTGGATGCCTTAAGTAGACATAATATACTTTTATCATCATTAATGGTAAAAGAACAAGAATTACTAGAGAGGTTTCGTGATCTAAACTTGAATGTGGAGTTTTCACCAAGAGAATTAAAATTTAGCATGCTAACCCTCTCTAATGGGTTAATTGAGGACATTCAAAAACATCAATTTGACGATGAACTACTTCAGCAGAAGAGGCAATTGATTGTGCAAGGGAAGGCACCAGAATTCAAAGTTGGGCCAGACAATACTTTGCGCTGCAACGGGCGTATTTGCATCCCGACAGTGGACAAGATAAAAGAGAATATTCTTGACGAGGCACACAAGAGTAGGCTAAGTTTTCATCCGGGAGTGACCAAGATGTACCAAGATTTGAAGCAAAACTATTGGTGGCCCGGAATGAAGAAATGGGTGGTCGAGTTTGTGACAGCTTACCTGACATGCCAGAAAGCTAAAGTAGAACATTAGAGACCCGCAGGAATGTTGCAGCCCTTAGATGTGTCGAAATGGAAATGGGATAGTATTTCTATGGATTTCATCATAGGATTGCCCAAGACACAGAGGAAGAATGATTCGATTTGGGTGATAGTTGATCGTGTAACTAAGTCAGCTCATTTCCTACCTGTGAGGATCACTCATAATGTGACTAAATTGAAAGATATTTACATCACAGAGATTGTGAGACTTCATGGAGTTCCTTCCAGCATTGTCTTAGATCGGGATCATGGAGTTCCTTCCAGCATTGTCTTAGATCGGGATCCAAAGTTTACCTCGCACTTTTGGGGAGCCTTACATGAAGCATTAGGGACGAAGTTGAGATTAAGTTCTACCTATCACCCATAGACCGATGGACAGACAGAGAGAACTAATCAAACTTTAGAAGACCTTTAAAGAGCATGCACCTTAGACGATGGTAGGAGATGAGATGAATGTTTACCGTTAGTGGAATTCACTTACAATAATAGTTTTCATGCAAGTATTGGAATGGCACCATACGAAGCTCTTTACGGACAAAAATGTCAGACACCACTGTGTTGGTATCATGATAGTGAAAGTACCATAGTGGGGCCTGAAATGGTGCAGCAGACCATAAAAAAGATCAGGAAAATTAGAGGGAGGATGAGAACTTCCCAAAGTCGCCAGAAAAGTTATGTTGATACACGTTGCAGACCCTTAGAATTTGAAGAAGGTGAACATGTGTTCCTTCGTGTGACACCTACTACAGGAGTTGGTAGGGTTATCAAGTCAAAGAAACTCACACCAAAGTTCATTGGACCTTACCAAATCCTCAAAAGAATCGATCTCGTAGCATATAAGGTTGTGTTACCACCTATTCTTTCCCACATTCATGATGTGTTCCATGTTTCTCAACTACGGAAGTATGTCCCGAATCCATCACATGTCATTGAGTCAGATGTAGTGCAGTTGAAGGAGGATTTATCTTTTGAAGTACCTCCAACAAGAATTGAAGATAGAAAAGTCAAGTTGCTTTGCAACAAATAAATTCCTTCGGTGAAGTTAGTTTGGAATCAAGCCACTGGAGACACCACTTAGGAACTAGAAGACAAAATGAGAGAGCAATAACAAAAACTTTTCTCCAATGCCAGTTTCGAGGACGAAACTATTTAAGGTATGTGGAATGTAACACCTAGTCATTTTATTTTATTTTTATATTTTACCTTATTAGGAGTACAAATAATCGTTGATGGTATTATTTTAATTTTTGGTAATAATAATAATAATAACAATAAAAGCATCATTCGACAACCCGTTAAAAATAAATGGCTTAGATTGAAATGCCACGTTCCCCACTTTCGCCTTAACTTTTCCCACTCCTCCCCACTCCTGGCTTAACGTTCTCCATTTCTACTGATAAAATGAAAAAAATAAAACGGACGTCGTCCATCCAAAATCGCTCTGCTATATAGAAAAAATAGTTTAAGAGAGAAAAAGGAAGGAATTCAAGAAGGAGTTAGTGATTCATCCCATCAAGGGTAGCACAATTGGAGCAAAACAGTTGCGTGAGAATTTTAATAACGACACTCATGTCGGTAACAACATCACTCCAATTATATATTTATACGTATGATTGTATTTATTTTGGAATGTATGATTGCATTTATTTTGGAATGTATGATTGTATTTATTTTAGAATTTGAGAGATTAAATATATACTATGTTGAAATGCTTTTATCAAATTTTGGAAAATAAATATGGTGTGACATGTTATATTCATGGTTATGTTCAACATATTCAAAGAATGGAAAATAAATATTATGTGATATGTTGTTATAATGGTCGTGTTGAACATATTCAAAGTGTAAGGAATAAATATAATGTGATACGTTGTTATAATAGCTGTATTAAACATATTCAAAGTGTGAATAATAAATGTTATATGTGAAATGTCATTAATAAGTTAGCATCACATTATATTAATGATTTATTAAAGTGTCAACATTCATGCATTCATTCATAGTCGTGTGGTGGTGCGTCCATAATTGGTTAGAGCCACATATCCTTGCGGGGAATTTGAATTAGTGGTGTTGCTTGGAAGGACCCACGAATCCCTTGCAGGGGAGGTGATATTCCGGAATCATTACATTGACATATATATTAAGTTATAAGGTATGTTGGAGTATGCATTGAATTAAGTGTGATTAGTGTTTTATAAAGATAAATGATACATTGTATCTCCTGATAATTGGTTGAAATAATATTATTAGTGATGTATATATTATAATGAATGAGAATGTTAATAATGAATGTTAGTAATGATCTGGATATTATGCTCATGAATGTACCTGCTAGTAGTTTAGGGTGAATTAATATGTGTTATTTTACTTGTTTTTATTACAGTACCTCTTAATTGTTTGAGTGAATTAATGTTATTAATTATGTAGATATCATGGTATTCTATTGTAAAGTTGTTTGTATGGATGAATTAATATTATTAATTATATAGATATCATAATATTATATTTGTATTTTCAATGTGTCTGATTGTCGTTTGGGTGAATTAATGTTATTATATTGTTACTTGTTTCTCGCTTTGGGTGAATTAACATGATGTATTGTTATTATTATTATTATAACCTTAGTTATTAATGATGTAGATATGTTAATATTGTATGGATTAATTATTATTATTAATTATACAGATTTCATAATATTATATTTGTTGTTTGGATGAATTAATGTTATTAATTACATAAACATTGTACTGTTATCTTTTAATTGTTATTGTATATGTGGCAATTTCAATGGAATAATGCCATTAATTATGTGGGTATTGTTTTTTATTTATTTATTTATTATTTATTGGTAAAAATTTTGGAGATGTCATTTACTTTTGGACAGATGACATTCTTAATCTACTTACACAATCAGAAAAGTTTTCAGAAGAATAGATGGAACATCTCATTTAATCTTAGGAGTAGTAATGGTCAGCTTTATGAAATTTATTTATGTTGAACTCTAGTCTATGCCAATTATCATTTTGTTATTACATTTCTGAACTTTATAATTTGAGTATTAAATATCTAATTGAGATACTGATGGATTTTAAATTAATAATAAATTATTTGTTTGTTGTTTGAAATTACATGGGAAATTATATATTTTGTTTGAAATAATAAATAAAAAATAAAAAATAGGACGTTACAATTGGGATCCTTCTGTTATTATTCTAGAGTGCTAAGGCATGTGGAAGATTATTGTGAGACCTTGTTGAATGTAGCAAAAGACGATGGTGTTCGATTATGGTCGATTGACTTACGTATGGAGGTTGGGAGAAATTCCAGCTACGGTCATCGCTAGCTTAGGGACGAGAACCAACAATTTAGAGATTAGTTAACATCATTTGTTGCTCCTAATAATAAAGCTCTAATAGACAACAATATTAATGGCGTAGCAACACATTCAGTGCAAGCCAACAGTCTCAACCTGACCGATTTATTTAAGAATCTGATTATTTTCTCTAAAAAACAATTCCACATACAAATAATCATGGTGCAACAATTGTGGAAGAGGATATTCTAGAGGAGAAAATAATTAAAGAGATTAAAAAATATGCTAAAACTAATGAGGAGGTTTTCTAATCAATGACCAATTCCACCAGTCATTCTATAGCCATGTTGGAAAAATAAGGTTGGAAGCTCACAACAAATGATCATTCTCTTCTTACTAGAGTCCTCAAAGCCAAATATTTTCCTAAGAAAGGTTTATAGTAAGCGGATCTCAGCGACAATCCACGATACATGAGCACATGGAGTATCATACCTTTCTGAGACTTGGTTATTGTTCAAAAATCAATGATGGTCATTCTATTGCAGCTTGTGTTGACCCATGGATTTGTACTTGGACACCAATGAGACCCACCAATCAATTCACGCATTAACTCTTCAACCATAATGTTGTTGAACACATCTTGCAAATACCACTCCATTGTCGTGGACAATCTGATGATGGATGGGAAATATATTGTTGATTTAGAAAAAAGGAACCGAAATCTAGAAATTGATCAAAAGGGACTAAAATTGTATTTAAGTCAAACTTATTTTACTACTAAAATGTCATTTTAATTATTTTACTACTAAAATTCATTTTAGCTATACGGACTTAAATATTTAGCCAAATTTCGGATATAGCATTGGTCGTTTAAATACCCTTGAAAATTAACTAACTATCACAAATGTCTTCCCAACCTTTTTAGATAGATGTTACACAAACAAATTGACAAATCAAAATTTGTGTTAATTCAATATGACTTTGGACAAATTACATATAGATAAAAAATTTATATTTACATTACATTGGAAATATATTTTCCCTCTCAAATATTTGTGGCTTGAAAGTTTTCCCCTCACTGCAATTTTTTTTTTTTAAAGTAAGTATTTTTTAATAATAAACCAACATTTCAGCTGCTTTAAGAATGATGACAGTTTAAAATTTAAATAGATTAAATAATTATATAATTTTTCTCAAATAAGTCACTCTTTTACGAATGAGTTTTATACAAACACCTTCCATAATTAATACAATAAATAGTTCCTAATTCTATCTGAAATTTGTCTCCATTTTTGGGATGGATTTGGTAAATAACTAATAAAGTAAAATTAAAATTCTAGAAAATGCTATTTTCCATGTAAAATATGTCTCAAACTAGGGATAGATTTGATATGACAATTCTCAAATATTTAAACACTTTATTTGATAACTATTCGATCTGAAAATATGGGTGTCAAATGTTGTTATGCATTTCAGACATATTCTCAATAACAATTTTAAAGAGTTTATTTTGTGGGGTTTTTTAAATAATCTTTTTTTTCAAAAAATATTATCAAAATACTCTCTTTTCAAATTTATATATCAAACTACTAATTTTTTTTTTTAAAGTTACATGTCGTCATTTGAAATGGCGACTTCCTTAAAAAAAACCTAAATTCTAAATAGTGACTTCTCAAAAGATTTAAAAAAAAAATTAATTCAATTTTTTTAATTTATCGTAATTTTTATATAATTTGTGATGTTTTTTATGAATAAATTATGTAATTTAAAATTTTATGATAACTTAAAATTTTATTCTAATTTAAAATTTAGAATTATATATTTTTATGAATTATATTATTTTTGTAATTTAATAAAAATTGAAAAAAAAAAAAAAATTTTAAATCTTTTGAGAAGTCGCCATTTAGAACTTGGACTTCCTTAAAGTCGTCGTTCCAAATGACGAGTTGTAATTTTAAAGAAAAAATAAATAGTTTAATATATAAATTTAAAAAGAGAGTATTTTGATAATTTTTTTGAAAAGATGGTTATTTAAAAAAAAAAAGCTTATTTTGTTTCTAACCTGTCCCGAATCTAATTGAAATTTAAATAATATTTTGGACGAAACTTGTTTTGTCCAAAATTTTTAGGCTTACAGTTTTAAAGTGCATTGATCGCTAGAATTCATTTTATACTCCTATTTAATAGGAAATATAATCATATAGTTTGCTTAGAACATTTAAGTTAATGTTAGGGGTATATTTGAAATAACATTTTAGTTCTATAACATTAAATAAACTAGTTGATATTTGGGGATTTTTATTTTTTGTTTATATTAAGGATTACATGGAGGATATCATACAATTAATGTAAGTTTTATTTTTCAAGGACTCATTGATTCTCATGGAACAAGTTCGAATGATATTTTAGAAGAAATGTTATTTCACATCAAACTTAAACTTAAGAGCGTTTATTGTTTATTTCTTTCTTTTGTGTAACAATCCACTCAATATGGGTGTTGGTAGTCTTTATATTTCAGTTAGGATGGTGTTTTTATTTAGTTTTAATAACTAATTTAGTCATTCAATCATTTTTCCACAAACATACCACATAAAGGAAACACCAAATCATCAATGTTGTTGTGTGATGTCAACTAACACATAGGATATTGAATGTAACATTGATGTCTCAAATAGTGGCAAAATATATATTATGTTTAAATATATTTTTCTCATTATCATTATTTTTTTTTATTTTAGTTATTATAATTTTTTTTTTAGTTTACATCTCTATAGATATAGTTTTATTTTAAAATAGTTATTTCATCTAAATTTTGTTACAAAATTTATAACACCGTTAAATTTAAATATAATTAAAATGTAATTTTTTTAACCAAAACATAAATCCCAATATAATTAAACTATAACCTTTTTTAACCTAAAATTAACTTCAAATTTATATTATTCTTCTTTAAAAAACACTAAAATTAATCTAAAATATTTCACTTTTTTCCTAAAAAACTACACTCCAACGTAAATTAGGGTAAGGGTTTTAAATACAATGTTAGTATAAAATTGTGAATATTTGTTTTTTCTTTCGATTGATTGCTTCAATTTTCTATGTGGATGGATGGAAAAAGTGAAATTGAAGCTAGCATTTGAGAATTGGTTCAAAACAATCAACCGATTGTTTGTGTTATCAACAAATTAAATTTGAAAAATCTAGTCAACCAATAAATTCCAAAGTAGGATTCACCGTGAAATGATTATTCTAAAAGGCAAAAACTAAAAATAAATGTTGAAACAACAGTTTCAAAAGAAACTCACTAATATTATCTTAATATCATCGCTATCTTTCATAATATAATACATATTTTTATCTTGAAATTAACTTATTAATGTTGATACTCTAAACTTGAACCAACAATTTCAAGAGAAAACATTTGAAATTGTTAATTTTAAGTTTTATAAGGAAGAAGATTGAAACATTTGAAGATAATTTTAAGTTTAAAAGTGTTATAATTTTACTATATTAGGGGTTTATGTTTATCTAGAAATTGATCAAACACATGGACTAAAATTATATTTAAGTCAAATTTATTTTACTATTAAAATGTCATCTAAAATATTATTTTTGCTCATATTTACATTACTTTGAAAATATATTTTCCCTCTCAAATATTTGTGGCTTGAAAGTTTTCTCCTCACTATAATTTTTTTTTTTAAAAAAAAAAGTAAGTATTTTTTTAATAATAAACGAACATTTCAAACGCTTTAAGGATGATGATGAGTTTAAAATTTAAACAGATTAAATAATTATATATTTTTTCTCAAATACGTCATTGTTTTACGAATGAGTTTCATACGAACACCTTCCATAATTATACAATAAATAGTTACTAATTCTATCTGAAATTTGTCTCCATTTCTGGGATGGATTTGGGAAAGAACTAATAAATTAAAATTAGATAAAGTACTATTTTCCATGTAAAATATGTCTCAAACTAGGAATAATTTGAGATGATCATTCTCAAATTATTTAAACACTTTACTTGAGAACTATTCGATCTGCAATATGGGTCTCAAATGTTGTGATGCATATCAGACATATTCTCAATAACAATTTTAAAGAGTTTATTTTGTGGGTTTTTTTTTTAAAATAACTTTTTTAAAAAAAAATATTATTAAAATACTCTCTTTTTAAATTTACATATCAAATTACCTTTTTTTTTTAAGTTACAAGTCTCTTTTTAAATTTATAAATCAAA
>JBBPBS010001130.1:2815052-2832653 GCA_037974835.1 Cicer judaicum
ATGTTTAAAAGGGTTATAATTTTATTATATTAGTGGTTTATGTTTATGTTAAAAAAAATTATGTTTTATATTTAGGTTAAACGGTGTTATAATTTTTGTAACAGAAATTGAATGCAATAATTATTTTAAAATAAAACTATATTATATGGATGTAAATCAAATAAAAAAACTTACGAGAATCAAAATCAAAAAAGTTATAATTACAAAGATAAAAAAAAAAAATTTAAACCTATATATTATTTATAATCTCTCAACAACTCTTTAAGAATATAAATAAATTTATAAATATAGATGAGACAAATATTTACTTAAGAAAAAACATAAAAACATATATATACAGAAAGATTATTTGAGAAAGAACATATAATAATTTAATATAAGAGATGAATTTTAATAATTCGACAATCAAATTAAAAGTTTTTATTGAGTAGATCCATTAAATAATTTATGTATTCCTCCATCAAGCCAAATCAGGGCACTAGGTTTATGGATCATTCTCCTTATATATCCAATATAATTTTCATTACTGGTCAATCTGAGACTAATCACTCATAATTGAATTCCAACAATATAGTATATTAATAATCAATGGTTCGATTATTAAAATTCATCGTTAATATTAAATTAATAAACAAAACAACTTTTAGAGTCAACGGATCCTCATCTATATATAATATTAAGAGATCATTTTACGCATTGTCAAAATAAAATCATTTATGTTATCATTTTAATAGGATTTTATTTTTTCTTTAACTATTTCAGTGTTTTTTTTTTCTTTTGTCTATGTTGGTTTTTTCTATATTGAAAATTTTATGTTAACATTTTTTTTTCAAGGTAGGAATTAGGAATGTAACATAACATCAATCTTCTAAAGCATGTCACCCACACACTTTTTTGCTAACAAATATCACACATGGGCATATATGACTGCATCATCAAAGAATATTAGAGTTAATTTTTATTTTTGGATGTTTAAAATATTAAAAGATTTAGAGTTGTTTCATTATTATTTTTTTGGAATATTAATTATGTTTAAAATATTAAAACAATTATGATATTTTACTATTTATTAATTTATTATTTTCAAATTGAGGGCACAAATGGAATGGGTAATGAGTTTGTATATGGATGTTGAAGTTACTATCAACTTACAAATCTTTTTTTGAAATGTTGGCATTAAAAGGATGGTCAACAAATTTTATTTGAGGAAGCATTCAAAACATGCGGTTTCACATTTAAAATTTATGTTTATATAAGAGCTACAATTTGTAACTTCATAAAGCTACAATTTATATTGAAAACCGATATTATGAGTTTTAAACGTAGATTCAAACATATCAAATATATAGTTGAAATATCTCAACTTTGTTCTGTGTTTTATTTTGTTAGTGTACTATTTTGAGTTAATTAGTTTTTCATTGAAAGTTTCTCCATCCAATGTCATACATTCTCAAAAGTTTTTTTTGGGTTAACTAATTGATACATAATATGTGTGAATTGAATCTAGACTAAAAGTGTAAATACTATTTTTTGGAAAAATTTAAAAGTGTAAATACAAACTTTTAATTTTTGAAGTTTTTTCTTTATATTTCTAGATTAGTCAATATGTGGGTGTAAAATATTAATGTAAAGATTTTTATGTCTTTGGGTCAATTTGAAATAGACAATAAAATTAATTTATTTTTAATTTTTTAGAGAAAATACAATATACATCTATAAAATTATTTCATACTATCAATTAATAATAACTTTATATTTCACTAAATCACTCTACTCCATCCACTTTAATATGATGATACGAAAGAATTTAACATATTAAACGCGAGTGTAAAGATATTTCATACTTTTGTATTAAACTCTTCTTTTTTAATAATTAAAGTTTTTTCATACATATGCATCTAATCCTCCCCACCCACAAAAATAAAAACGGCCCAAAATAAAAATGATCCAAAATTTTTATTTTTTATTTTTCATAATTTTTTGTTTACTTTCTTATTACACACTTAATTCCTTCAGAATTAATTTCTTCGTGCAATATAGGAACCCTTTGTTCCCATGTATGCTTAGAATTAGAAATCACATAAATTTTAATATCTAGCTCTTACCTTTTGGTAACTAGATAGTCGTATCATTGGAATTCTGATAAAAGCACCATACATTAAGCAAACATATGTCAAACTACTTTTTATGCATGGATAAAGTAAATTTTTTTACACATACATCTAAATAAATAAAGTACGTCAAATTAATATTTATAGAGATATTTTAAGAATTAACTTTTAAAAAAATTATAAAATAATTTGATTGGACACATATGTAAAAAAGTGTAAGTATATATAAATTAAATTCTTCTAATTTCGTTTCGTGTATAAAAACTTAATCACAAAGAAATCAAATTATATTCATATTATATGAACATAAATAACATACAAAACCCAAAAGAAACCTTTTCAAAAAGAAAAGAAAGTTAAAATAAAATAAAATAAAAAGGAAAGAAAAGAAAAGCCTCAATTAATAAACTTATACCCTCATTTAATAGTTATTGTTGATGAAATACAAAGCATTGCTAGTCTTCCTAGCCACATTCAAAACTCTGCTTCTAATTTTATCCCTAAGCGTGGAGTCCACATTCATCTCATCAAACCCATCATAGCATGTTTGATCATTAGTGATGGCAGAACTAACCCAAGTCTTTATGTTACTAATTTGAAATTCTTTATCAAATTTACCATTCAAATTTTTCATTGCATCAAGTGAGTCTTGCAATTGTTCTATAGAGTCCTTCAAATTGCTAAAGCAGTCTTGCACAACTTCTTCTACCGAGTTTGACCAGTAAATGTCATCGCTTTTTAGAAGTTTTAATACGGTTGAGGATGCACTTTGAGCCGCTTTTAAGGCGATCGAGAGAGTGACATTGCACAGCTTTATCGGATCTGCTTCAATTATTGAAGCATATCGAGATAAAGATTTATAGCATATATAAGGGTAAATGGTTGAATTGCATGATTTTTTTATATAGGTTCTAAATTCGGGGTTGGTTTCATAATCATTGGCTTTGGTGGAATTTGAGAGAGTATTGGAAGTGTATTTAGAATTATCATCACATGCTAAAGTAATGCTTGAAATTGCTAGCAAGATGAAGATTGCAAATGTGAAAACATGGTTAGAAGAACTTGCAAATGTTTTGGCTTCCATGTCTTAGATCTTGGATCCTCTTCTATCTTTTTCGTCTTCTATTTGTGTGTGAGTTTTTGTCCTCTCTCAATGACTTTATGCTTCATGATTTTATAGGTGTATTAAAGGAATATTTTAAGGCACGTCTTCCTCCATACTAGATAGTAAAAAATAAAATTAGTTAAGAAAGAGAGAATGCTATGAATTGTCTTTAGTGAATTTTCGGGCCTGCTTTTGACTTCCTTTGAGATTCGAAAATCATTATTTTAGTTTTAAAAAATATATACATTAACTAATAAGCAAAACAAAATTATTAATATTTTTATCTCATATAAACCAATATCTCAAATACTTTCTCTTTTTTAAATGATATACTACCTCCTCTCTTTGTTACAAGAAAAAAAGTGTATGCTTTCGTCTTTATTATGGAAAAGAAAAATTATTGGCCTAATTGTACTCACGATTCTTTTATTTTAATATTTTTTGGATTTTTTTCCATCTACTTCTAAATCATCAATTTTTATCCCTTAATTTTCTTAATATTTTAAAGAATTAATTACAGTTTTAGTCCTCTATTTTTATTGATGTATGAAATTGATCTCTTTATTTTAAAAGTCGACAGTTTTGATCTATTCCTTTAATTTTTTAATTAAAAAATAAAGACGTAAAATATTTTAAATTATGTAACATATGATACGATAATATAGAATGATTAACACTCATAAAATTAAAATAAAATACTAAACTTAACTTTTAACTTCAAATTTTTTTCATAATTTTAATTTAATTAATGATATATAAATAATTAAAACATCTAGAATATTATATATCATATAATTATATGTCACGTCACTAAAAATATATCAAATCATTATTTGTTAGTTCAAAAATCTGAACGATAGATTAAAACTGTCTATTTTTAAAATAGTAGAATCAATTATGTAAATTGATAATAATAGAGAGATCAAAACTGCAATTAAGCTGATTTAAAATTAAATTTATTATTTTTAAATTATGTTGATGTAGCAAACTTTGGAGATGAACTAAGGTCGCGAAAATTAAGTTTTGTCTTGTACAATGATTCATCTCTAATTGTCTCATTTGTGTGCACATAATGAAAGAAAAAATAGAGGGTGTTTTGGTATCTTGTCAAATGAGTATCAGTCAAGGAAGTAGATCAAGGAGTGTTTGTATTTCAATTCTTTCATCCAAGGGACTATTGGGTATTGGGCTCCCATCCTATGTGGAAAAAGGCTCATATATTGTAGTTCATGTGTCTCACTTATTTAAGTGGAGAGTGTTCTAATTAGAGTTACAAGAGAGAGATTATTTTGATAGAAAAGACAACTATCAAAAGAAAAAGAGATAGGAGTAGCCCTATTCCCGATTTTGTTAAATCATTATCAGAAAAATATTGATTGCGCATTCGCTGGATTGGGCTGATTTTTGGACAGCAGATTTGCAACATTCAGGTCTTTGTTTTCAACGGTCGGATCGGCGAAAAGCATCCAAAGAGGGAGACATCGTGCTCGCGTAGCAGCAAGTTTTTGGGTGTTTTTCTTCTTATTGTTTTTCATTTGTAGGCTTTATTGATTTATTGTTTTGACTGGTTGTAGGTGTTAACAATGAAAAGAGAAAGAAGAGAGACAACCAAGAGACAACCACGCTAGGGTTTCATAACATAGAATGAACCAAACTTAAGTTAATAGAATTACAATGAGTGTATATATATAAAAGAATAGAAATATCTAAAATATTCATACTACTAATATATAATAACATTATCTAACAGTAGGCACACTATGTGCATCATTTTGATATTCTCTTGTATGTTTATTTGATTATAGTAGAGCTATTTCTTTGGTACGGACGACCCATGATTTTTTCCCTTGCATTGAAGAGTTCTCCACGTTAAAATATCGGAGTTCATTAGGTCTTTTATTTGGATTAATTTGCTGCCATATATTTGTTATTGCTCTCCTCGCAGGTTATTGCAAGTTAGAGGAATGTTATATTCGCTATGTATTCTTTGTTATTGTGTTTTGTGTTTATTCCATATCAGGAACATCAAAAGAGTTCTAAAACAAGGACCTTCGGCCTTTGCTGGCCACCTTCTAATTCTAAGTTTGCTGCAAAACAACAAGAACCCTAGTCAAGTGTCATTGTTCAATGTACCCTCCTGGATAAAAGTCCACAACATACCCATTTCATGTCATTTTTTATTGGCATATCCCAGCTCTCAGGCCTTCTAAGCACAATGAGTATCTTAAGCTAAAACTTTTATGGCCTAGAAAACTCAAAGACAGTAATATGTTTAAAAGACCTTGCTTGTGTCTATAAATTTGATATCCTCCTCCTCTTTGAAACTCTTGATAAAAATTTTTATGTTTGTTCGCAACTTAGTTATAACTCCAATTTCTCTATTGACATAACTGGATGTAGTTGGGAATTGTTTGTTTTATGGAAATCTTCTTCTCATTGTAGTAGTCTCAACTACTCCTCCAACTTCATCAACATCATTGTCCATGATACTATTTGCAGTAAAATGTGCGCTATAAAATGACATTTTTCGCGTAGTGTGTACGTAGAAGGCAATCATGAATTCGCAAACTCTTCAACCATAATGAATTGAACACGTCTTGCTAGGGTTATTATTTGTGTTATGACAATTGTTGCATCTAACATTGTAATCCCTACATGTAATTGGAATGCCATTTGAAAATTTCACATTCTTTAAAAGTGTGCAATTTTAAATAATCTATTTTCTCCCTGACTATCTAAAATTTGATGTGAAATATTTTTCGTGCAGATTGGGATAATAATTTCATACGAAATTGGGATAAATTTTGAAATAGAAAATTAAATTCTTAATTGTTTTTGAATTTATTCTAAATCTATTTGAAATTTAAATAAGATTTTGGACGAAAATTTGCTGTCCAAAAATCCAAAATTTCTAATCTTATAATTTCAAACTGCATTAATTGTTAGAATTCATTTTATACTCTTGTATAATGTGATATATATGTTTATTAGAAAGCATATAATTTGTATAGAACGTGATATATTTGGAATAACATTTTAGTTCTATAACATAAAAAAAATTAGTTGGTATTGGAGTTTTGTTTTCTTTTTTTAATTTCTTCTTATATTAAGGATTAGACAAAGTATATTATAAAATATTCTTCAATTACTACAAATTATTTTTCAATGACTTTTTGATTCTCGTGGAATAAGTTTCCGTGAAATTTTGGAAAAAATGTAACAATGGAGCTAACTTAATGAGTTGGATGTTAAGTACATATTTGTTGTCTTTTCAACAATGCCATTTCACCACCACAACCGTGTTAAAAATTGTTTGAAGTCTAAATTCTTTTAGGTCAACTAAGTCTTTATATTTATGTCAGCGACCAATATTAGTAACTAGTAAAGTTTAATATTATTAGTTCTTTTTTGTTATAGAAGAAGATTAAACTCACGATCTCCTTCTTAGTCCACACCTTAATTCATTTAATTATCTTACTCATCAATCCAACTTTATATCTCTTAATTATTTTAAATATTATATCATAGATAACTGACTACTCATCACTGTTATTTGACACTTCAATTAAAACATCAATTAAATTTTGAACAAATATAATAGAAAAACTAATATATCTCTTGTATATAATTGTCAGAAATTAATTTAAATATTATTTTTCATATACTATAACTATGTGAATGATATATGATCCGCCGGCATTGAAGTGGGAACTCATATAATTTGATTCCTATAGTTACATGACTAAGACTACTAACCAATTATAAAACTCATCAATGTATGAATTGTCTATAACCTGAATCAACGTGCAGGCAATTTTCATATAAAATAAAATAAAAAATTATAAAATGTGGCGACTTGGAAGCTATTTCAATAAGGGGGTGACATGTGGATGTATGAATTAGAAACGTCTAAATTGTATGGATTTAGCTCTTCAAAAGAAAAAAATTTATAAAATTAAAAAATAAATAATTAATAATATAACTACATATCATTATCATACGTGTGTGATTAATATCAACAATTAACATAATTAATAATTGTGAATATTATTCACTTCATTATTTTAGGTGAATTGTTTAATTTGTAGGAGTGTAATTCAAATTGTAACATGCTGCCTCTAGCTATATGTCGACACCTTTTTAATTTTTATTTTTTTTACTAATTTATTTTCATTGAAGTAAATAATAATAGATTTTATTTAAAATTAAAATCACCTTACAATTGTTAGTATTTGTTGTATCAACCTGTTTGTGATCAGTTTCACTATTGTTTTTTACGTCATTTTATGGGGTTAGGATATTCCTTATTTCTCAAAAAAATGGAAATGTTTTGTAACTCAAATGGAAAGGTTTAATTCATAGTTCTCTTTGGTATAAAAGTTATATAGAGGTACACACATTTTTAAAATTGATAACATTAATGTACATTTTTCACTAAAACAATATTTCTAGAAATTAATAAAAAATATATTTTTATAGGATAAAAAATCATTTTCATTATAACGTATAAACACAAAATAATATTTTATTTTATTTTATTTTTAGAAATTAATTTCTAAATTATTAAATATCAAAATTATTTTTTTTTTATAACCCATAACATACGGGTCATTTGACTTTTTTTTTAAAAGAAATTACCAAACAATATCATCATCATCAATTATATAAAAATGAGACCAACTAATTTAAATACATGAACGTGTTGACAGTTGACACATGAATACATGTTTTATTAAAACAAAATCGATATAATTTTTGGTCAAAATCCCACACATATTCCATCTTTTGCTTAACATCCAAACTAAAAGCACATGGGTTACGTACCTTAAAATTTCACCTATGCTTAAACAAAACGCATACAAAAGCCTACCAGGTGAAAATGTTAACTATGTTCGAAGGATAGTACCCTTGAAAAAGTCTTCTAGATAAAAGGATAATATATACAATTTTGTTTAGCAACTTTATGCATGCATATGAAATAAGCACACAACTTAAGCCAACTCAACATTCTCATCAACATATTAATTTAATTGTGTGTATAGTCATAGCCACAATTAATGCATTAATAAGTAAGCTTAAGAATGTTGCTATGTGAAGCTACATTAGGACACTTGTTTTTCTTTCAATAACAAGTAATTAGGCTTCAATTTTCTGATTTTTCTAGTAATACCATTTTTTTTCTACTAGATAAGATTTTATTCCTTATTCAATTAATTTTTTTATTGCATTTAATGATTGAACTCAAATAGTTAATTAATTAAATTAAAAGTGAATCGTTCAGGAGAACTAGTTCGAATTTAAAGTTAAACAATAATTTGTGAAGTTTTATTTATCTCTTAATCGAATTTTAAATTACTAGAGTTTATTCTTTTAGAATTCAAATTCAGAATATTTATTATTAAATTTTACTTACCTATCGGCGGAACTTTATATATTATAGCTCTCGAGAAACCAAATAGTTTAGGAAAAAAAAATTAGTATTTCTTGCAATTGCATTCATAGTTTGTATCTATGTCATTCTTCATTATCACTTTCAATGCATTCCACACGTTTTTAACATTCACACTCTACCTATACAACAAATATGTATATATATGCATATATAGCTTCTCATAAATCAAAACCAAAAACAAGTCAACCAAAGCATCAACATTCACATACATACAAATTTGTTATATGCAACAAAAACTTACATTTCTAAACTCATCAATTATTCTACACACTATATAGAATTATGGCAATCTTTGAAAAAACATTTTTCATACTCTTATTATTATCTTCAATTTTCTCAATAGTTTCATCAAGAAAAGTACCTTCATCAAGCAACATAGATTGGTGGTGCAACCAAACACCACATCCAAAGCCATGCAAACACTACACAACTCAAATGAACAATCATTTCAAAATCAAACACAAAATTGAATTTAGGGGAATGCTTGTTCAATTAGCCTTAAAACAAGCTCTTATCATGCAAAAAGAATCACAAAATTCTCAACGAAATTCATCGATACATCAAACCGTTCACGACGATTGTTTGAAGTTGTTTCAAAACACAATCTTTCATCTTAACCGTACATTTGAAGGTTTAAACAATGCAAGCAAAAATTGTTCACCAGATGATGCACAAACATGGCTCACAACATCTCTCACAAATATTGAGACATGTAAAAATGGAGCTTTTGAACTCAATGCCAAAGATTTCAATTTCATTGTGCAAACCAATGTCATTGAGATGATAAGGAATAGCTTAGCCATCAACATGTATTTTATGAAACACAACAAAGGTAATAATTTAATTAGAGTTTTTATAAATAAATATTAAAATAATTTTGATTTAAAATAATTTAGAATAATTTTTTAGAAAACACATCATTTTGTTTTTGTTTAAAATTATAAAAAACATGTTTTTTTTTATTTTTGTCTCTTATACTAGGAATGATTTATTCTTTGATAAAAACTAACATTTTCAACATATAAAATCAATTTTTTAACAAAAATATTTTTTAGTTAAAAAAAACTTACACAAACATAATTAAAATATTTTTTATGTTTTTATTTAAAAATACTTTTTTTTCTACAACAATCAATGTTAGTAAATAATATATATTAATAATATTTTGTTGATGATGAAATAATTTTATCTTGAAATAATCTTTAACAAACGCACTCATAATAGGTATTGCAGAAACAAAAGAAGGGTTTTATCCAAATTGGTTTTCTAGACATGAGAGGAAGTTGTTGAATTCTAATTCAATAGTTAAAGCAAATCTTGTGGTAGCAAAAGATGGTTCTGGAAATTTTAAGACAGTGCAAGCTGCTTTGGATGCTTCTGCTAAGAGAAAATATAAGACAAGGTTTGTGATACATATAAAGAAAGGGGTTTATAGAGAAAATATTGAGGTTGCTGTTCATAATGATAACATTATGTTAGTTGGTGATGGCATGCAAAATACTATAATAACAAGTTCTAGAAGTGTTCAAGGAGGTTATACTACTTATAGTTCTGCTACAGCTGGTGAGTTATATTCTATATCCTTTCTCTCTTCATGTTATTTTTTATTTTTTATATAAATATGATTTTCATTACTAGAAAGAGTTGAATAATTGATGAAAGTCAAAGACAAGAAATAAAATTAGTCTCTAAATTGAGTCTTTAATAAATAATGATAAAATTATAAATGAGTTTTTATGTTTTTATGTGTTTAATTTATTCTTACTTAATCAATTTTTTCTATATGTATTTTGAATAGTATAAGCTAATTTGATGCACCAACTATTTGACATAAAATCTTATAAAGCAAAAACTATTTAACATATATAGAAAATATAAAAGAAAAATTCATCTCTCAAAAAAGTAATAGAAGAAAAAATTAGGTGAAGATTGAAAGATTGATGCATGAGTTTTGAAACTTTATTTTATCTTTAGTTTATAATTAATTAGTGTCAAAAATTAATTGTTTTGAACATGAGTTTTATAGAAGAAAAGGTTCATAAAATTTATAGTAGTTTTATGACTTTTTTTCAATCAATATAACATCAACATTTTAGATCAAAGATGTTTCTAAATATCCAACAACAACACAATACTAACATGTATTACTATATACAATCACTTTTATTATTTTAATTTATTATCAATATTTGCATTTTATTATCGAAATGTATATAATTGCTTCAGAAATGTATTTCATATCTTCTTACTTCTAAATTATTATTTTTGAATCATTAAATTTTAGGAATTGATGGGCTTCACTTTATTGCACGTGACATAACCTTTCAAAATACCGCGGGCCCCCAAAAGGGTCAAGCCGTGGCGCTTCGGTCCGCCTCGGACCTCTCCGTCTTCTATAGGTGTGCCATATCCGGTTACCAAGATACTCTCATGGCTCATGCACAACGTCAATTTTATAGACAATGTTATATCTATGGCACCGTAGATTTCATCTTTGGAAACGCCGCAGTGGTTTTCCAAAATTGTAACATTTTTGTTAGAAAGCCTTTAGACGGCCAAGCCAATATGATCACGGCCCAAGGTCGCGGCGATCCATTCCAAAACACCGGAATTTCATTTCACAATTGTCAAATTAGGGCTGCTTCTGATCTAAAGCCCGTTATCGACAAGCACAATACCTTCTTAGGCCGGCCTTGGCAACAATACTCAAGAGTGGTGGTTATGAAAACTTTCATGGACACTTTAGTAAGCCCATTGGGTTGGTCTCCATGGGGTGATACTGATTTTGCACAAGATACATTGTATTATGGAGAGTATGAAAACTATGGGCCTGGTTCATCTACAGCCCATAGAGTGAAATGGCCTGGTTATCATGTGATAACAAGCCCAAATGAAGCCTCCAAGTTTACGGTTACTGGACTCCTTGCAGGCCCAACATGGTTGGTTACCACTACTGTGCCATTTACTTCTGGTCTTTGATTTTACTATTACTTCAATTATTATACTGATTATTTGTAATTAAATTCATTATAATTCGTGTGTAAAAACATGTTCAATATTCTTTTGTACCTGCGAGAGATATTATTAAGGCTTATTGTTCATATTCATATAACCAAAATCTATTTAATTGCATCAGAAATTCTCTAAATTTTTTTATAATATGAATTCCATGATCCATCATATATATATATATATATATATTTCAAAATGAATTTAATTTTCTTTCATTATCCATGTAAAAAATTTAACACTATTAACATTACAATCATCAATAAATATGACTTAAGAGTAAAGATGATAAAACACGTCAAATAATAATAATAATAATAATAATAATAATAAAAATAATAATTTTAATATTGTCAACTTTAAAAATTTAAAGACATTTAAAAATTTAAAGACATATAACTCAAAAATCTAAATTGTCATATTTACAGAGATATTGTAGTATTGTGCTTTACTCACATATTCATTCTTTTTATTTTTAAGCAATACAGAAACCATTCAATGTTGAAAAAACAAAAAGAGGTAATTCCAATTTCAACAAGTACATGATTGAAAGACATTATAATCTAAGAAGCTCAATTCTATAACCATGTAATAAGAATAACCAAATCCAAGTGGCCCTTACTCACATTTTGTTGAATAACATATAAACAACCAGAAAAATGTGTTACAAATTGTATGACATAACTAAAAAAAATCAAACATATGTTTGTTTCCTTTAGACCAAGAAATTACTAATCACACTTCTTGATAGTCCTAAAAAGAATGCCACTTGAAGCTTAGTTAGACGCGAAAAATAACAACAATAAGTCCCATGATCAATGCTAAAAGATAGCTGCATCCTGAAGTAGAAGCCGCCGCGGAAGTCGACGCATGTGGATGCCACCTGCAGGTGTAAAGAAAGACAGTTTAACAAAAGAGAAGACAAAGAAAGGACTAAAACAATGTCGATGAAAGCATGAGCCGTTCGTTACTTTTGTAAATGTTGAAGAGGACCACAAAATAAAACATTAGAGGGTTCGGTAGTTTCTGTCTCGCCGTTTTCTTCGGGATTGACAATCCTCAGATAAGTTTCTTGGCCTAGGTACCACCTGTCTAGGTTTTCGGCTCGCAGGTTCCATGTTCCGACATTGTCGAGAGATACTAGTATTGCAGTCCATGCTCCGGGAAAAACCTAAAAATATACAAAGAATAACTTCACTAGGGTTTGAAGATTTATAATTGCAACAACAATGAACATGTCACTCTCGTCCTTAAGATGTCAGATCAGTAGTGAGAGTTTGACCTTGTAACCTTGAGGGACATAAACAAATTCCCTCGGAGACAATTGTTAATAAAACATAAATCAACGCATACAAACTATCCATGCCTAATAAAAGCTGTGTAAAGGGAACATTTCTTATCGAACGCCCACCTGAGTTGTGCTGCGAGAAATCGCATCCCACTTGTTGTAATTGCCTCTAGCATTTTCTGACCATTCACCATAGTCCATCCTAATACCAAGAAATCAATTTTTGAATTGTGATCCCTAAAAATAAACAATATTGTAACACAAGAAAAAACAAGTGGATTCTTACCCAACGACGAAAAACGAATAGCCGTCCAGATGAAAATTTTGAACTGTAGTGTCATTGTTTTGCAACACAATCTCAATGAATCCTTTATATGTAGCATTAATCATTGATCTGTCAATGACTGGTGTTCTGTTCATCAGCTTACTAGGAAAATCGAGCTTATAAATTCCTCTTAGATTGTGTTTGTCGGCAAGCCTGAATGGAACGTCGGGCTTACGGAATGAGATTCCGTTAATGGTAGCTCGTTTAGTGCCTTTGATTGTTACTGGTGGTGTAACCTTTAGGATATAAGTGTCAGTTATATTGATGGTGCCATATCGAAAGGATCCTTGAGGGTTAGGACGAGCTCCACTGGCAGATGTGTTTAGCCTGCTCAACAACATTATGGAGAAATCAATACATAATAGTAGTGTTATCAATCACATATTGCAGAAAATAACAGTTTGTTCAAATTCCGCTACTTTATTGCCGCTATATGACAACACATTGAGATAAATAGCCGATCACAATAATAACAATTTGTTTAAATTCTGGTATGCTATAGCCCGCTACGTGAGAACATTACATACTAGTCAACAAGTTCGTGAAATCATCAAGAACAAAAATTCAGAAACCAAATAGGCTTTAATCATTTAAGATATTGGAACTAAAATACGATAATTGACTCTTTACATATGCCAGTGAAATTCTTTTTCACTATTACATGTTAGTTGAACCTCACAAGGGGAGTTGTTATTACCGATGACACACTGACAAAAACATGAACATAAGACACAATACTGACATGTAAACCATGTCCATCAGTGTCGGGTTGGTGTCATACACCAACACGTGTTGAGCACTAGACACACCTTTAATCTGAAGTGTCAATGCTACATAGGTTATCACTCAACTCTTGTACTAGCAAGGTAGTATCCACGATAGCTAATATATTAAACTCACCGAATATTGCAAAAAAAGTTTGACCACGTTTCTTGAAAATACACTTAATTTAGATTCAATAACATATAACAAAATGAAATGTGCTTCCTTTTATATGGTGGACAAATCAATGAAATGGTACTTAGAGAATAATGCAACATTGAACTGTAAATGTAATCGATGTGATAATCCTCTATGATGTCAGATTCTAAGAAACAAACCTGACACTTTTTGCTTGGTACATCGACGCCCCCTTGTTATAAAAATCATCTGGTGGAGGTGGAAGAGGACCACTTACTGAACCCTTGGAATTTGAATAGTGCAAAACTGCAACACCTGTAACCTTCTGCCACAACGATTCATTCACAAACCTAGCACTAGCAACAATGTAGTAGTCTGTACTTGCATTCTGGTCGGCCGAGAGCAGAAAAGAGTAAGACTGGCCAGCATGGATATCAAAGTTGGTGAAATTTGTTTGAAGTGCATAGAACCCTTCAGTTTCTACAAGAATTAGATTGTGATTTTGAATTCGAAAGTTCAAACTAGTTGAAATCCCCACGTTGTGTACACGAATTCGGTAAGTCTTTCCTGCAAAATATATTTGTATTTCGAGTCAGAATTCAAATTTTTCAGTGTTGTCAAATAGCAGCTACAAAGTATTGTTCAGTAATTCACTAATTAGTACAAAGTATTATTAATTTGAACAAACCGCAATTTTCTGTGATTGACAGCACTAGGCATCACACTTCAAAATCATCAAAAATCTTTGCAAAACAATACATTTCATGTTATAACAAAAGCAATTAGAGCCAAAAAATTTAGATATGGTTCTTTGAAATAGCCAAAACAAATTATTTTTTGCTCTTTATAAAAGGCGGTGGCGATAACAATACCTGGTTCAACGGTAATTGTTTCAAAAGCTATGCCACTTGGTACAAGAGTATTATTGTACTGATAAGGTCCCTTCCCATTGATAAGAACACCATCTGGTATACCAAGGTCTTTTCCAGCATCAAGTGTTGCTCTTAGCGCCTATATATTTATCAAACATGCATGACCAATAGTAATCAAAATCAATAACAACATAAGAAGCACCTACACAAACACAGACACTGATGGAATAAGAAAATTTAACTACATGTTTTGGTGTTGTATCAGTAACAAAAACTGACAACTCTAAGACAAGTGTCTTCCATCTGAAGTGTTGGTGATGCCTAGATAACAACTCATTCCATCGGCAATCACTAATATTGTTGAATGAAAGATTAACAAAATTCACGATTACTAACCGTGTGATTCTTAATAAACCATTCACCGATCATGATGGAAATTTCTCCATCCGGTTTCTCAAAAGGAATTGATATCACCTCTCTATTGTTGATAACTAAGGGACCAAATCCACCAGAAGCTCTTTGGAAATTAGTTGAAGGGAAGTAAAAGAAACTCCCTATTTGATCCTTCACTTGAAACTGATAAGTCCAATTCCATTTAGAAGGAATCGGACAATTCGTTCCAAGAACTCCGTCTTGCCACGAATTTCGCCGCATTTGAACACCAGGCCTGACACAAAAACCATTTCTCTCAAATTTGTTAGAATGTTGCAAGCAATGAAGCTAGTATACTGACACAGACACCGGACATCACAATGACAGAACAACACCAGTAATAATTAGAGAAAATGAATTAATTAAATGTAATTAGTGTCGTGTTGGTGTCGGACACTGAAAGTCTCCGACACCAGAACATGTCGTCAATGTGCCAGTCCTACGAAGGATTTATGAACAATGGAATGATAAGTAAAATATTGCCATGTAACAGTGAAAAACAAACCATGTAATGAGAAGATCTTCATCCAATTCATTGAACACATTGACAGATAAATGGTTATTGGTTGTAACATTGAGGAGTGGTCCTGGAAATTTTCCATTGATACCTATAACCTGCAATCAAATTTTAGACAAATTATTATCTAAATCAACAATAAAAATCTTGAAACCTTCAAACCTATGATCACAATAATTATTATTTTTAAATCAATTAAGAAGAAAATTTAGCTTCACTAAAAAGAATTAGAGCACATTCAACTACAAACAAAAATTATAAATAAAAAAAAAACATATTAAAAATAATACTAGTCTCCATTGATATAAATACAGCTCATAGTTTAACACAACTTGGAAATTCAATATCAAACTTTGATAGAGTGAAGCATCAAAATTGAAAAAGTTAATACCTCCTCAAATCTACACTTTTCAAAAATATATTAGAAAGGGACTGTTGCATAGCAACCAAAACAAAAATTGGAAATAAATAAATATATAAAAATCAACATAAAAAATTGACTATAAAATCATAAAATTTGACCCATTTTCAACCTAAAAAATAAACCATTTCCAAATACTGGTTTCAAAAAAAAAATCTCAACATTCAAGAAACGCCAACAACAAAAATTGATCACAGAACACAAATTATATATAAAAAAAAAAAAAGTAAAATCATCACTGCATGCTATGATTTAACGATAAATAAAACAAAACAGAATTAAACAATCAAAGAACAGTTCTATAAAATAAAAAAAATAAAACTCATTTACATGTTGAGCAAAAAATAATAATAAAGTGACACAAAAAAACAACGCTTTTTAGAAAAACCAAAACATTACACTAAAAAAAGGACTCATTTTTATGATTGTAAACAAAAACATGAAACGACCCAGATGAAAAAACAAGCTTGAAACGACGAAAAAAAACGAGAAAATCAAAGAACGTACCTTTTGAGGAACACCCAGAGGAGAAACGGTTATATAAGAAACGTGAAATTCATTGGAAACAGTTGGGTCACCAGAAAAGCAGAGGGATGAAAACAGAGCAATGTTGAGGAAGAAAAAACAGAGAGGAAACAGAGAGAATCCAAAGAGACCCATTGTTGAAAGTGTGAAGGTTAGTGCGAAGGTTTTGGTTTTGTTTTTTGGGTATTTACAGAAAAAATTTAAGAGAGAGAGAGAGAGGAGAGAGAAAGAAGAGGAAAAACGGCTATTTGTATTTCCAAAACAGTGCTTTGGTAACCTTATTCAATGATATTCTATTGGTTGAAAATTCTTTAATCAATTATAAACAAAAATATTTTATAACAAACTATTGCAGTTATTAAAAAATAATTTATTTTATTTAATTTTAAAATTAAGTTAAATTGCAGTTTGATTTTTTACTTTAGTTTGATCAGAATATAATTCTTTTATTTTATTTTTTTTCAATTTTAATTCTTAAATAGAATTTTAATCTAAAATTAAATAAAATATCATTTTTTTATATTTATTTAAATTATAATTTGGAACTAAAACTATAATTAAGGTTAAAATTTATCATATTATTTTTTATTTTTTAAATTGTTTTTTCTTTTTAAATGGGAAGAAATAACTAATATAAATTTTGA
>JBBPBS010001130.1:2832663-2860992 GCA_037974835.1 Cicer judaicum
ATTAAATTCTAATATCTCGTATTAAATATTGTCAAAATATAGTATAATAACTTAAAAGTAATCTAGATTGTATTCATTTAAGGTAGAATTAAACAAAGCTAATGTCATATTAATAAAAAGCAATTTTATCTCTTGAATGACACTTAATTTGTCTCTTAGATTGCCAGCTTCTCTATAATCATTGTATGTTAATTTTGAGTTAAACCATTTAAAAATAAAAATAAAAGAGACACTTAATATATAATAAAAGTTTATAATAATGGTATACTAAATAAAAAATATTGGAAACTTTATTTTAGCATTATAAAATTTCAGATTATATAATATTTTTGGTCAAAATAAATAAATATGTATTAATGTTTCTTTTATCTTTACAGTTGTGGTGTAAAGTTTAGACAAGTTGTTACCATAAAAACTTTTTGCACAA
The DNA here is from genome assembly GCA_037974835.1 of Cicer judaicum. NCBI lineage: Eukaryota > Viridiplantae > Streptophyta > Magnoliopsida > Fabales > Fabaceae > Cicer > Cicer judaicum. The sequence goes on from JBBPBS010001130.1 coordinate 2,833,091, forward strand.
GTTAATGTAATTATTCATACCTTTGAATCAGTGATTGTATCCTTAATTAACATGCTCTAAAACCTTTATTGACATTTTTTTAGTTAGCTAATGAAATACAATAGTTATGTATTGTTATCGACCAAAAAAGAAGAAATAATTATGTATTATCTCGACGAAGATTATTAATTAGTGGACTAAGGAACATGAATGAATTTAAAATAAAAATTCGGAGTTAAACCTTAAAACTTGTAAAAATAAAATAGTTAAACTTTTAAAATTAGTATAACCACTAACTTAATAATATTTGTTTGATGAAAAGTAGATATTATAATATTATAAATAATTTTATATTTTATTTATTGTAATATTAATTTTTTTTTTAAACATTTACAAATAGATTTATATTGTAGTATATGATTGAATATTTGTGTAAATATGTTTACACTGTTTGTGAATAATAATATATCTTTTATCTTACATAAAAATCTCTTAAACAATCATCTTTATAATATTATTTTATCTGAAAATCATATGTTTTTATGTTAAACATTCTAATAATTGTCTTATTTAAGAAAAATATTTTTTTATTTACAAAAATGATGTAAAACTAAAAGATTTTTTTTCTACTTCTACTGCTAACTTGTTGTACAAGAAAGGCAGAATTTTATCATGATTATATGAAATGGATTCCCAATTTACAATCTTTGATTATTTTTCAGGTCAAAACAAAACTCCCTCTTCAAATAGATTGATGGAATTATTTTTCTATGTTTAGCGAAATTTCATTGATTTATTCATTTGCAATCCTTATTCGATTTTAACAAACAAGGAAAGAATCATTCAAATCTTTTAATATAAAAAATAATTTTTTTAACCATAAACAATCATTGTTCTCCTCATAATGAGATTTCCAAAAATGTCACAAAAGATATCTTTGTTTTCCTTCCAATTTCACTCCACAGTCCACATCGATTTTGATATTGGTATTCTTTTTGTAGGATAATATTAGTATTACTCATAGGTGGTAGATAGAAAAAGTGAATTTTCTAATAGTCATAAATATCGACCAGCTTTATAAATGCTTGAAAAAGTATAATATGAATTTAATATTAAATATATATTAAATAATAATAATTTCAATATATGCACTAACAATTTAAAGTTTTTTTTTACGTATATATTAAATCAAATCACGTCAAGAACTTTTGTAACTTATTTTTAAAAATATTTTATAAATTTTACATCGATTAATTTGATTGTTTATATATGTATAGATAGTTGTTGTTTTTTTAACTAAATATATTGATAGTTGATCAATTTTAAATACATAAATTTTTTATAATTATTTTTATATATATTTTATCCTAGATGAATTATATCTAATTTTTTCTCATAAATTCCTTTTATTAGGGTAATTTTATTTGACACGCATATCATATTAAATATAGATATCTCTTATAAATAGTATTTTATAATATTTAACGTAACACATTTGATACTTGAGTTAAATTTCCAAATAATTTCTTTCATTCTATTAACCTTTTCATATTGATTTTTTAATTTCTTTGAAATATATTGAACTTTCATGTTCCAGTTGTACTAAAATCTGAAAAGGGCCCACAATCCTACCATGCATTGCTTTTGACCCCACCTCATAATCTAAATATAGACATATATTAACTTCTATTTTTTATATAATTAATTCATCAATTTTTCTTATTATTATGTTGACCACAATTCTTTTTTTTTAATACTCGTTTTATTAAAAAAAAAAAACTTAATTTAGCACCATTTGCTTATGTTGAAAAAAAAATCAATTTTATATTATTTAAAAAAATTAAAATTTTTATATTTTCATATTTTTAATCTTGTTGGATTCGATCTCGCTATTAAAATTCGTTGGATTTAATGGTGAGATTACCAACATAATCCATTTATGTTGAATTCTAACATGAGAGAATTCAAATCTCTTCATGTGAGTTAAAGATCATTCTACTCATCACTAAATCCAACATAATTAGTGAAAGTGAGGCAAATATGTTGATAAAATGGTCCAATGAAGTGAAAGTTAAGCAGTCAGTTTGGGATTGTGATAGCCATAAAAGTCTAAGATTGTATGGGGGTAACTATGGATTCCTACAAAAGTTTTGGAATTAGGTAAAAATTGATTGTGAAATTTTTGAGTGATTTTTAAATGAATGGTAGATTGGTCAAATACTTTAATTATACATTTTTAGTGTTGATAGGGGCATTTCTAAATTGCTTGTAAATAGGTTGAAAAAAGTCATTCGTCATGTCATTGAGGAAACACAATCATCTTTTGAATAAGGAATTAATTTTATTTAAGATGAATTTTGAGAAGACATACAATTTAGTAGAGTGGAATTAAGCAACGATGGAAAATGGGATTTATGGATAAACAGAGAAAATGGATCGTGGAGTGTGTGGGCACAGAGTCAACACTGGTTCTTGTTAATGGAAGCCCAACATATGAATTTCGGACGGGAAAGCGCCTTAGGCAAGGTGATCTTTTATCACATTTTTAATAGTTATTGAAAAATTGAGTTATATGTTTTTTCATAGGGTTTTAAGGTATGGTTAGTGCCTGAGCTTCCAATGTCACATTTAGAGTTCACATATGATACACTTCTATTTGAGAGAAGACGTGGACCGATAAAAGAGCTATTAAAGTCATCCTTCTATTAGTTGAATTACTATTGAGCCATAAAGTGAACTTTCACGAGGGTTTGTTAGTTGGAGTAAATGTGAATAATTATTGATTGGAATAGACATCTTGCATGGATAGAATAGGTCTAATTTCATTTAAATACATTGTTATTCTAATTGGAGGAAACCTAAGAAGGGCTGCATTTTGGTTGAGGATGTCGTTTCTTATTTATGGTTGATCGTTTTAACTTCCCTAAATATGTCTTTTATGCCTCATCAATATACTTTATTTCCTTCTTCAAGGCTTTTTTTCAAGTATTTTGGGTGTGTTTGATTCCCAAAACATTAAGTACCAAATAAAACAATACATAACTATACAAGACAACTTTATGTACTCCACTATATTGGATGATCGATGCACATGATAAACAAAATTGCATCGTATTTTGTTTGATATGTCTATTTGTTGGCCAAAACAATTTAATTTTTACTACAATACTATTTATATATATATATATATATTAATGATTATTAATGCAACTATTAATAAACGAGAAGAAGGAGAAAAACGATGAAGAGAGAGATAAAGAGATAAGAGGGAGATTGAGAGAGAAGATAAGCATGCTAAAAGAGAAAAAGAAGGAGACAGACATGAGAATATAGATAAACAGATAGTAAAGACAGAGGGAGAGAGATTAGAGAAATATAAGAGGGAGAGAGAAAGAGAATAAATGATAAATAAAGATAAGATAGGCATGGGAGAGTATAGATAGATAAGAGGGACGAGAGAGTAAATAGTAGAGAGAGATAGACATGAGACAATAGAGAGCGAGAGAGATATGAAGGAAAGAGAAAGAAAGAAAGAGAGAAGATGGAGAGGGAGAGAGACATGAGAGAGTATAGAGAGATAATAGTTTTTTAGTAGGAAATAAAAATAAAATAAAAAGATATTTTGATATTTTGGATAGTTTATACTTGAGACAAAAAGTTTTTCCTTAGTTTAGTGAGAGACAATGATTCCTATTTTTGTAAAGTCTGTGCTCGTTTTATTCAGTTCTATAATTGATTTTTAAATCAAACAAGTACCATAAAAGTTGTTATGTTCAATCACTTATTTTTTTTTAGCAAAACAAATACATCTTGAATATCTTTTTAAAATATTTTTGTGTGAGTACGAGGGTATAGGTGGGCTTAGAGTGAAAACGGCTGGTGAGTTTAATTGAGCTTTATTAGGCAAATTATATCGGAAGTTGAGAAAATATAGTAATGATTTGTAGTTTCAAGTGTTAAATTCTAAATATGGATTGGTGCAAGTGTTAAAATACTTGTCTATAACACTAACAAAATTTGAATGACCCCATTCAAAATTTAGTTCAAGTGTTCCACCAACCTCCCTCACATCCAAATCAACCATGTTATTGTCATTTTTTAGACACACCCAATTTTTTCATTAATCACAACTCAAAGAATTTATTATCACCGGATGAGAAAGAACTTGTTGCTGGAAGACGTACTATATTTTTTCGTTGATAGAAACTCTGTTTTACGTCCCTTATTCAAAGAAGAATTATTTTCAAATCTCCTCCACTTTTACCAATTGATTTTGACCGCTCATTGATTTTATCTTGCAACCCGCATACATTTTGTAAGGAAGAAAATATTAGTTTTTTGTTTGCACAAAGATATAATAAAAATAAAATAATAGCATCCCTATATATATATATATATTATGCTAAACGTTCAAGAGTGGCTTTAACCATTCAAATTATGCCTTGATGATCACATAAACATATATCAAAAGTGGTTGTGACATGATTCTAGAAGAACTTTGTATCTATGTTGCACTTCAAGAAACCTTCATGCGGGACATGCCACATCATTTTTGTCACAAAATAATTGTGACATTTATTTATCTCATATAAATTAAAAAATATTATATTTTATATATAAAAAAAATTATATGAATAACCAAGTGGTTGAGGCAAAGTAGTAAATTACCTTTAATTAAAGACCGATCTTTGGAGAGAATCTGAATTTGAGTTTTTTTATGAAATAATTCAAGATAAAAATTTTATTTATCTCTCAATTAAATTTCAAATAATCACCTCTTCTTTCCTTTAGATAATCAAGACAAAAATATTATAAAAAAAATAAATATAATATTAATTTTACAAAATTGTTGTTATTTAGTATAATTTTATATTCACCATTATTATTAAAACTACAAAGTTGAGTATAATGCCTTGATTCATATAATATTAATTATATGATATAATAGGAAAAGAATTTATATTTAAATTTTTTTTTAGAATAATAAATACCACTTCCAATTATATATTTTCGTCTTAACTATTATAAGATAAAAACATATTTTGTAGTGTAAAATATCAGCAAGTTTTAAAATATTATTATATTAATAATTTTATAATATTTATAATATTTATAATATATTTTATTTATTCTATAATAAATGTCTCGTTTGTTTATTTTATGTTATACGTATTAAAATAAATATACAAATTAAAAAAAATATTAATTAAACTATTCTAATTAATAATAAATGTATTTGCCGTTATCTTAAATGTAAAGTAAAATATATTGACTTGAGAATGAAAAAAATAGTATCAATTAGAAAGTACATTTAAAAACATATAATTAATATTATATTGTATTGAGAATTAATTGCAAATAATGTAGGATGAATGAAGTAATTTTTAAGTATTTTTAATTAATATAAATTTTATTTCATTAAACAAATTTCATGAAAAGACCAAATTTAAATAAAACCATATTTTAATAACTTAATCACCATATTTCGCAACTCATCCACTTAAATAATCAAACTAACCTTATATTTTTAAAATATATTATACTAAATTAAGTGCTTTTACTTATACTCATAACTGAGTGTAAGCAACATTCATATATTCTATTTATACGATAAACACTTAAAAAGTATTAATATTTTCAAATTAATATAGATTATTTTAGTATTAATAAAACTAAATATAAATAAACAATATATAATGTATTATTTAATATTATAAAATAAAATAAAAATAAAAATAATATTTATAAATTAGATATGTGTGATTAAAAATGAAAACCACATACTTAGTTGTCACATTTTTTTTCTTCTATATTTTTTTTATTGATGGAGTAAAGTGCAGTATATGACTAGCTGTCACATTTGTCGAACTGTATATGAGAGAGTGATGCGCGTGAGAGCAATGACAAGAAACGTTTTTCTCTCACTTTCCCTTCTATTGAGTTTTTCTCATTCTATGAATTTACCTTTCACATTCCAATTGTTCTCAAATCTGAAAAGGGCCCACAATTTAAATGCATGACTTTGCTCCAGCTTTATAATCTAAATATGGACGTTTATTAATTTCTCTTTTCTATATATAGTATACCATCTTTCTTAGAAGCATACATTAAATATAAATCACCACACATTTCACGTATGCGGTACCTACTCGAACCGATTTCAATTTGATAAGAAAAATCAATTGTAAATTTGGAGTGTTGATATTTCTCGCACTGATTTTTTTTAAAATTATAATATTTTTTTATGAAAATATGATTTTAATATTTTTTAAAATTTTATTATATTAAATAATAAATATAATTTTTAAATTTTTATTTTATATATATATATATATATATATGAATAAGTGTTAGAGTGGAGTGAGAAAATCTAAATTATGTCATAGCCGTAGACAATAATTTAAATTTCACAGTCAATTAAAAATAGCGATTGAAATACATGAAATTTTTTTCTAATAGCGAGTGTATGAATGAGAATGCAAAATATGTCTCCATTATGTTTCCTTGCCGTGTTTAATACTAAATAGAAATTTTTTATTAAAAAATAAATTGTTTGATATTATTTTTTTATTAATGACATTGGCATTAATGAACCATGTTTCATTTTTTTTACCACATATTATTTTTCCTAATGTTTACTTTATTTTTATAATTTGTCTTAATTTGGTATCATTATAAAAAATTTGAGGCTTATGTTATTACAAAATATATACAATCATGTGTATAAAAGTGAAATTATTCAAGAATATTTTGAAATCTACCACTTTTTTTATTAAATTTTGTATATAATACTCCACTTTTTCTATTTATTACGAGAGTATTTTAAATCTAATTATTTTAAAAGTTTTATTATGAATAAATATAAAATTATTTGTATATGATGATGTTTTTTTTTTTGAATCAATCAAAATATTACTAGAAAATAAAATATTAATCTAAGCAGAATAGTGTCTAGAACAAAGAGTACACAAAAATTACAAAACCACATTATAAATGAACAAAAATTAAAGAAAAATTCAATAAAAATATCTAATTGTAATATGATCTCTAACTACACTCAAAAGTTATACACCTCAACCATTGGTAGTAAGCATGACAAAAAATTTGGACATCAACTTTATCCACCTCTATAATAAAACTTTACTATTTTTAAAAATGAGATTCATATTAAGCATGTTTTGACCATAAACTATCCTATTTCTTGATTTTCAAATAGCTTAAATCACCATCAATTAAACTAAATTCACTCATTGATCTATTATCCGTTTGAATAAAAAATACCATCAAATTAATTAGTATGAGTGATTGCATTGTTTGAAAATACATCACATAGATTTAACCAATCCAAAAAACTATACTACACAAATCTAAATCGAGGACAGTAAAAAAATAAATGACAAACCAATTCAAGTTCACCACACATCATTGTGCTTCCTGTAAGATAATTTCCTAATGCAACAAGTTATATTTTATAGACAACTTGTTCTGAAACAACTTTCAAACAAAAAGAGAAACCTTCACAAAAATGGTTCCACGACTAAATATTAATTCCATTAACTTGCAAATGAATGTTAGTTAAAATAACTCTAAATTCCTCTACTAACCCTTCCTTCAAACAAATAAATGCATTCTCCCATCCACCCGTGAACACTATCACTACGTAACAAGTCAACCATAACATTGACATGTTCTTCTATTGTAAAGAAAAACTAAATAATCGATGAAACCTCTTTGTCAAAACTCCTCCATATATCATGACTATAGTTATGCAAAATTTTGTATAAGTTACATAATTAAATTTATTTTAATTAATATTATATTAATATTAATAATACCATATGAGTGTGTTATTGTTAATATAATATATGTTATTAATTATTCATTGTTCTTGTAATTTTGTGTTTAATTATGTCAATTATGATTTTAGTACTTTATCAGTATTATAATTTTTTGTGACATAACATTTGTATATTGTATATTGTTCTTACATTTCTTATTTATTATTGTTGGGATTAGAATAAATAAAAAAAATTATTTTAAAGACATCTAATAATTTATTTATTTTTTATACAATTTAATATTTATTTTAATTTTTTTGCTAAAATGGATTGCAATTATTCTTATACTCTATAAGTGAATTCACATATCTTATTAGTGTGACATCATTTAACATGATTATTGTGTGATTGAGAAAATAGTTAAATAATTGCTTAAATTTTTTTAAAAAACTTTTGGTTTGACAATTTAATTGTCATTCTCTATCAAGTGGGATAGCCTTACATGTCAATTATCTAGAATTGATAAACAAATACTATTTATAATTTTTTATAAGATTATTTTTTTTAATAACATTATTTTATTTGTTATGAAGACTTTTATTGAAGATTGATAGTTGTGTGGTAACTGGTAAGTGTCAATTTTACTTAAAAAAATATAGATTTAGGACACTTAATTGACTTTAAGTGACTTAGTTTGGTAACAAATATATTGATTTATCTCCAAATTTACAATGGTTGTTTGTTGTAATTTTATCATGAGAAAGTATTGGAAATTTCATTTTATCACTTGTTTTGTGCATGCAGAAAAAAATGGAGTGAAAATAATTTGAAAACAAAAACAGAACAAAATTCGCTTAGTTAGAAGAACTAGAATGTTTGGAATAACAAACTAGGTCATAACTCGCAAATATAAAAGGAAAATTTGGAGAAGTAAAACAATACTTTTTATATCCAATTTTTTAAGGAGAGATGAGAAAGAGAGTCAACAGAGAAAAATTTGGAATAATCATAGAAACCGTCTCTCTCATGTTGATCTTGATAGCTACTATGGAAATGAGTAATTAATCCTCCTTGTTGACGTTTAAAAATTTCGAAGTGTGACTTTTAAAAATTTAAATTTAAAGCAAATATTCTAAGTTGTTACTTGGATAAAAATGTTAGTTTAAAATAAAGAAAATATTCTTTATTAAAATTATATAATAAAAAATGTAAATGACAATGGTGTGGTGTGATTAATATGTAAGAGCAAAAGATTAATATAAAGAGAATCGCATTCAAATTTATCATGGTTCATCATTTACCTTGGACTACGTCAAATCCTCGCACCCTATGAGATTTTTCCTTATTTGCTAAAGAAAACGTTCTTTTAGCACACTTTTACAATATTTTATTTAGATCACAACTTGATCTAATACACCAGACTTACAACTTGTATTATCAAAGTCTCACGAAACTTACTAGTTGTATTATTACAACCTCATTAGATTTACAACCTCGGTCTTTGAGAGATTTTTATTAACATAAGAATAAATGTATGAGTTATTTGCTTATTAAAATTCAAAGACAAATTTGAGAAACAAATAAAATGTATCAACACACTTAATAATATGTAGCTCGAATTTGCTGATTTGAATATGAAGTGTGTACGATAAAAAGAGCATTGAGATTAAAATAAGTGATTGATGATTTATAGCTTAGACTCTTCCTCTTCATGTTCAACATCCATTCCTATTTATAGATAAGGAGAACTTTAGTTTTTTAAAGAAAAAATAAAGTTGTTAGAAACAAGGATCTATAAAGCGATCTTCGTAAATTAATCTATAAAACAAGAGTTGTTGCTAGAGAAAAACATTCTTATGATTTTTGTGACTATAAGGAAGCTTCAAAATTTGAGCAAGAGGACACTACAAGTTGATTTCATAATATAATATGGGGAAGGAAAAGGAAGCAAGTGTCACTTGTACTTGCATGTACTTGGTTTTTGTCTTTTTGTACTTTCAAATAGTAGAACAAAGAGAATATTCTTTTCCGAAAACGTGAGCAAACATGTGTACGTCAAAGTGTCAGTTGACTTGCTCATATTGTTCTAAATGAAATATGAAAACAATTATGGAACTAAAGATGAATCGACCAAAGCCTTTATGACATATTCCTTTGTTTGATACCATAAAGAATGTTATTTCACTATTCTGATCTAAGCTTGTTTGTGCAGTTTGTCTTAAATGTATTATTCTTAAAATGATTTCAACTACAAAGTAAATTCTTAAAATGAAATTGAAGCTTAATGTTTTTTTTAAATTAAAACTTTGTCATCATTGCAACGATAACATCTCCATCTATATAATTCATTCTTATTCTTTTTCCATGAATAGTATCATCTTCTTCATCTTCCAAGAACCTTCATTTATATAATATATTTTTCTTCCTCTTTCATGATGTTAAAATCATAGATAATGGAAGAACTAAGAACCACATATTCTTCTTCCTCCATGGGTGAAAACTTGAACCCAATTTTTCTCAAATGTCATTGTGAAAAAAAAATTATGGAAGGAAAAACTCTTGGACAAGGTTGACAATTTGGTAAAAAATCCCCAACTAAAGAAATGGAGTTGATGATGTTTGAAGAACAATAATGATGGAAAAACTAGTCACATTATCTTAAGACCATATAAGTGAATAGGTATGAAATATAAGGTTGATGGACAAAGTTGAGTCAATAAGGAGGAAGTAAAAATATTGAAGTATATTTTGACAATAATATTTATATTTTGTATTTGGAACTATCGCTACATTTGAATGTGTGTAGCTAAACGTCTTGCTGGAAAGTATAAATCAAGTATTGAATTTGATATTTGAAATTTATAATTTAAAAGCAAATAGGTCCCTAAAGGATTAAATTACAAACAAATTAGCTCTTGAGACATACTCTTTCAAAATAAACTAAATACCAATACACATTAATTAAACTCACTTAACCATAAATAAGTGTCAATAAATAAGTAATAAGTGTCAATTACATCATCTAAATGATTTCAAAAGAGGAATTAATAAGTAGTAAGTGTCAATTACATAGTAAAAATATACTAAAATATCAACAACTTAAAAAACATGGTTCAAAATGTTTCATTCTTCAAATGATTCATTCTTCAAACGTTCACTCATATGTTTACTGCATGGACTTAGATTGTAACACCATAAATTTGATAATAAACTATTTTATTAATTAAATAGGATTTTAAATAATTAATTTGATGTTAAAATTATTTTAGAATATATGTTGATAAATTTCGTGAGTAATTTTTGTTATAAGGATGCTTTCTATGATGTGTTGGTTTGATAGATGTTACATTTAATAAGCAATATAAATAATAAATATTTATTTTATTATTCTATATAGTTTTCTAAAAATAATACTATTTTAGTGTAATATTTAAATAATTAAAATAAAATAAATAGATATGTATATAGATATAAATAAAATAATACCAGGAATTAGCTCTAATAATAATGATAATAATAATAATAATAATAATAATAATAATAATAATAATAATAATAATAAAGAGAAGACCTAGGCTAGCATACTAGTATATATATATATATATATATGGGTTAGGAGGTTATAGAAGTCAACAACATCCTTCCAGCGGCCGCATTCCTATTCCAAATTAGGATTTCAACTCCAAATCTAAATTCCAGTTCCTTCATCCTTCCGTAAACCAATTTCATCAAATTGGGATTTTGCAAATTCAATCCCAAATCACAATTCTAATTCCAATTTCAAGCTCCAATTGCAATTCCGATTTCCAATTTCAACTCCAATCACAATTCTAATTTCAAATCCCAATTCCAATTTCAATACCAAATCATATAAGGTATGTTTCACTAATTCCTTCAATTAGCTTTAATAATGATACATATTTTGTTAGTACAATAGGATAAATAATATATATTATATAGACATAATATTAAATTCTTTCTATCATACTTTGTTAAATAAAATCTTATTATAGTAATATGAGTGTTTAAAGATATTGAATATATTTTTGAATTATATTACAATGCATTAATGTATTATTAGATGAAGCATCAATGTATTATTAATAAATTAATTAATTACCTATCAGAGTAAGTAACTAATTTGTAATTGGTTGTTGCGTTGATTTATTCTCACTCGTGGACTGTTGATTGATTTAATTTTCGATACTTGTGTGGTAGTTGATATTTGTTATTATTGTGATGTTGGATGTTGAATGAAATTATGTGTACATGTTTGCTTAGATGAAATTGTGTGATGCGATAATAAAATATGGATGCATGGTTTGATATATGCTTACATGATGATAATGATTATTTTTGATTGATGATAGTGATGTTATAAAATTGTGATAAGTTTATATGATAATCATGATTATTTATGATTAATGATATTATAAAATTGTGATGAAAATATTGAAGTACCCCATACTTGATGGAGTAGTCTAAGCTAACGAGGGGAGAAAATAAATATTGTGAATTTGTGAAGTGAAGATTATTTTGTCATCATATAGGTAGGGCCTGACAAGCCTAGTGATTCTGGGGAAGTACAACTGAATGAGCCTGATCGTGGAGGGCTACAGTCGAACTGTAAAATAAGACTGATAGACCTTGGGGGTACACCTAGTGGGGAATTTCTAAGTGGATTAGTGGGTTATTCTCTAAGGCCGGGAGCTACCGTGCAACACAAGAGTACCCCGACCGTCGCGTATATGTGTCTCGGGTTAAGTTGAGGGGATCTATGAGGACTTGGCCATTCATGAATTATCCGTCCACTCTTGTAGTGGCATAGTATCAGGCCTCATAACTAAGTACTTCAGAGTTAGAATGGTACCACATTGTGAAGTAGAGTCTAAGCTCATGCATAGCATTGCATTTCCTTGTGATTGTTTTGTTGTGATTGATGTGTTTCAAAGGTAATATTAATTAGATGATTTGTTGCATATTATAATGAGATGATTATTTTACTTGGGTGACTTTGATGTTATAGTATGAGACTATTTAATTAAATATTTTGATATATCGTAAAGTGATTATGATACGGTTCTATTATGATTGTTTGCGTGTTCTTCTTACTCATATTATACTATTAACATGATTTCAAAACTCACCTCCTTCGTTGTTTGTGTTTGACTGACTGGGCCCTGCGTTTGCGAAATCGCAGTCATTACAGGTTAATGAGTCTTAAAGTTCAAGTTTGGGAGGAATCCCGCTCTGATTGGTGATACCGGGAATAATGATTTTAATTTGTATTTTACTTATTTAATTTGAATCAAATTTTATAGGAATATGATATAAATTATTATATATATATATATATATATATATTATTTTGGGATTTAGGGTGTCACATTAGTGGTATCAGAGCTAGGTCTATCCAATCAGGTCGAGTGGGTCGAATGTCGATTTAGTGTTAGTCGAATGTCAGTCGTGGCAATTGTGTTTTCTTGTGTAGTAATTATTTTCACTATGATTGTTTTCCCGTTTTATTATTGTGTTAAGTGTTATATGCTTTTGGTATTATTATACATATTTTTGAGATTACTAATTAAGTGTCTAATATTTACTACCTCTAATTATGTTATGGATTCTACATTCCTACTTAAATGAGTAAATAAAACATGAAATTACTTGTTAAGATTTGAGTTAGCTTTAATTGTTAACAAGATTATATTAGTTACTTGTTGGTTATTGTTTGTCTTTTGAACTATGATTTTTGCGCTCTTGTTTTATATGAATAGTTGAAAGTAATAATTTTGATTGACCAGCTGTATGTTTCAAGGTACTAATCTCATTCAGGTAATCTTAGTTATCAAATGTCATACCTCACTAGTTAGTTGTTTTAAAGTTCGACTTTCACCCTTAATCAATTTAAAATATTTAGTTTTGATATGTATTTGTTTAAAGTGTTTGATCTAATAACTAATTGATTGAAACATTGATTTCTGTAACACCCCGATTTTCAAAGCGAGGGTGTATTTTTTTTGAAAAGAAATTAAAATAAAACAGGGAAATAAATAAGGTAACACCTTTGCATATGTAATTAAGTCATTATAATTTACAAGCAGCGGTAAAAGTTCTCAATCCATGAATTCAAAATATTTACATAACAAAAGTGGTACAGTCTTCCATGTTTAAAAATAAACGCAACCCAAAAAAAGACATTCGTTCCCTCTGTGTCAACCTAGTCTGATCATTTTACAAAACACTAAACACCCTGAGTGATCTCCACGCGCCCAGTGAGATCCTCCTAGCGTAGCTCCAAACAAGCATTCCCATCTACATTCCCATCCGTAGGGTACAAACTGGTAGGATCATCCTGGCTCTCATATGAGGGCAAAGCCCAGATTTCCACAATAGTTGTAAAGGGTCACCAACCGAAATTAACAGTTAACACATAACATTTAAGTTTTCAAATGCATAAAATATCCTCTCAACTAAGCATGCACCTTAAAAGGATTTTTCATATGCGAAGAGTTCATATAATGCTTGCCAATTATAAATGAAATCAAATAAAGTTCTCTAAATATCAAGTAATATATAACTGACCAAAACATTGATAAATCAATTGAGTAATCAACTATCCAACTCAAAATAAGATTTTCCACTAAGCCAGTCGATTGGGCAAATCGATTTCCTGAAAGTTTTTAGTGAAAATAGAACTCTGAACTTACATCAATCGATTGGGGAAATTGATTTTGTGAAAGACAGAGCCCTTGTAATGAATTCAATCGATTTGCTAAATCGATTTCTTAAGTGGTTTTGAAACAACACATTACCCAATCGATTGGGTAAATCGATTTCATGAAAGACAGAGCCCCTGTATTGAAGCCAATCGATTGGGCAAATCGAGTTCGTGAAAAATGGCTGAGTTCTTGGATGGCCAAATCGATTTGGTCAATCGATTTCTTCAATGCATTTTCAAATTTCAAGAAAACAGGAGACATATCCATCGATTCATTCAATCGATTTCTTAAAGGGTTTTGAAAGACAAATTACAAAATCGATTTGACAAATCGATTTGATCAATTTAGAGAAGTCCCTGTAACTGATCCAATCGATTGGGGCAATCGATTTCAATGCGTAATCTTCCAAAAATACATAAACTAACTCAATCACATTCATACATAATCCCAAATCTTAACACTTAGCAATTCCAACGTGATCACCACGACAAATTGGGCTTCAAAATAGTTTCGCAATCAAACATGCTATCACCAAATTCTAAAACATAACACTTAACACTTATAACACAATTACTACAACATCATGAGTTTCGAAATAGTATTGCAATCAAATATGCTATCACCAAATTCCAAAACATAACACTTAACACTTATAACACAATACCCACAACATCACGATGAACCAACAATTCACAATTTACCAGAGTGTAGTCTCTCACGGACAAACATCTGTGCAGTCTCTCACGGACAAACACAATTCACCAGGGCGTAGTCTCTCATGGACAAACACCTGTGCAGTCTCTCACGAACAAACACAATTTACCAGGGTGTAGTCTTTCACGGACAAACACCTGTGCAGTCTCTCACGAACAAACACAATTTACCCAAAAACGTAAGTCGTAAACGTACCACCTATCACGGGTCAGTACTGTTTACCGAGGTGCCACCTATCACGGGTCAGCACAACTTACCAAAAAGCGTAAACCATAAACGTACTGCCTATCACGGCCCCGTACCGTTTACCAAGGTGCCACCTATCACGGGTCTGCACGGTTTACTA
This sequence comes from Cicer judaicum, assembly GCA_037974835.1. NCBI lineage: Eukaryota > Viridiplantae > Streptophyta > Magnoliopsida > Fabales > Fabaceae > Cicer > Cicer judaicum. The sequence goes on from JBBPBS010001130.1 coordinate 2,848,630, forward strand.
AAATGATTTTAAAATTTTATAAAAATTAATATATTTATATATATAAATAATGAGAACATTATTGCCATTTATTGTTTCGTCCCATTCTTCTTGCTTATTTTTTTTCTTAAATTGGGAGGAAATGCTTTTACATAATCAACTAGATCCTAAACGATGAAAAATATCTTAAATTAATATGTTAATTTTTCTTTTTTTTTATATTCTTTTTCTCACATTTGGTCCTTCAAAACATATAATTAATCACATCAAATATAGTATTTTTTCAGAGTCATATCAATTACAGTTATTGCATCAACCACAATGTCATGGAAAAGTCAATCACTTCTCCTTCATTCATCGTACGTATAGAGAAGAATTATTATGTCTTCGTTAACACATAATTTACACCGCCATCTCAAATATATATTCTTATACCCACACAATTATACACTTAAGATAAAGAGGCGTCTGAATTACATTTGTACCATTATTTAGTCTATCTTTTAAATTTTACTATTTTGAATGTAATATTTCTATTTTGTATTAATTACCAAGTGCCACTTGTTAACAAAATGTTATTTAGCCACCTGTCCATCCAAAATGGTGACCCAGAATGTAATCATATTATTATTATTATTATTATTATTATTATTATTATTATTATTATTATTATAGAGGAAATGTAGTCAGATAATTAGTTCCCAAAGAATTTGATACTCCATTTAGCCACCCGTTGTATTGATCGGCTGTTTTTTTTCCTTATCTCAAGTGACACACTTTAAGTCTGAATTGCTACCTCTCTAACAAACTGAATTTATATGCTTATTTATTTTTGTCTTATGCCTTTGTATATATAGTAGTACCATACTATCCTTTTAAGTGTTTGTCAAGTCACTGTCTTGTTTAATTTGATAACTTAAATATCCTCGTGCACAAATAGTTGAGGACTGTAACATCCAGCACTTATATAATAATAAAACAGATAACTTTGTAAATAAACATAAATAAATTTAGAGAGCTACGGATACTTTTTTTTTTTTTTTTTAATTTAGAATATGATTAGTTTTGCGAAATATGTAGTAAAAATAAGTACTACTTCAATAAAAAAAATGGAGAAGACAGTCAACTTCTTTTAAGAGAAGTACTTCAATTTCAATTGAGATAATTTATCTTATTTAGTTGTAATATGTCATTTTTTTATTTTTATTTTCTATTTACTTCATTTATCTTTTAAAAAATATACTAGATTATTCGTTATATTTTTATTTTTTCATTTAAGTCTATTTACAAAAAAATGATTTATCTTAAAATACGTAAATGCAACAAGTCCAATTAACGCATTCGGAGCTATATATATATATACTTATATAAAGCATAACCTACAAAAAAGAAACACCGGAAGAAAAAGAATAGAGAGATTAACGCATTCGGAGCCGGCTTCCAACTTCCAACTTCCAATTTCCAATTTCAATTCCAATTCCAAACCACAATCAGGTATGGTGCTAGCCTTTCCTATTTAGAATGAATCAAAAATCAGTAATGAATGTGGTTAGGCTTCTAGACTTACATATATATATATATATAATCTCATAAAGAAAAGGATTAGTTATCTCTTTATTGATAGCCGCTTGCTCTGTTGCCACCAGACCATGTTTTCTAATACTAGAACAATATAGCTATACTTTACAATCAGGTACACTTCTCCTATTACCATCAAATTGTTATCCTTTAGTCCGAATGAAAAGAGGGGGGATTAGTACAGTTAATTGGTGTGTTAGGATGAACACGTCTCAATGTTTTGGTAATTTTCCATTGCACGATTTTGAAATAAGTCCTGATCTTATAGAATTGATGGAAACTATAAGAGTTGTTTTGAAATCGTTGCCTTTCATACTGTTTCGTTGCATTTTATTTTTCTATTATGCTTTATTCTTTTGCTTGTAAACTCAGTTTTCATTTTTTTGCTTATATTGGTGAAATACCTATTAACCGAATTAGTACTTTATTATTTTAATCAATATAACAATAAATTTAATGCTAGTTCAATTTCTAATAACATAAAATTTGAAAGAAAAAAAAGGATTAATTTTAATTGTCTGATGAGTAAGCAATTAATTTCAAAATAAGGCAGTAATATGTATGTTTTAACTATATTAAATATATTTTTGGGTTGTAGTACAAATAATAGATAATTTATTTATTTACTATTTACTTATTTATTTATTTAATTATTCAATTATTCATAGTAAGTATTTATCTGTATTTGGTGGTTGTGTGGTTATAATTCCCTCGCGGACTATTAGAGACGACGACCGATAAAGAAATGACTCGTTAGCAGATCAGACTCATTGGAAGAAATCTTTAGTCGAGGTAAGGGGTGAGACGAGGTTCGATTTTATGAGTATAAAATAGTGTGAGATGAACGGGAATACTGAAATTCCTAAATGTTCATTCGGGGCTTACTACGTACGGTTGAGCCCGATTGAGTAATAATAATTAATTAATAAAATGTGAATGGTAATAGTGAGGATTAAAATATAATCTAATAACCTATAGAATTGCCGTGAATTTATTTATATCAAGATTGTATGCTGTCTGATTTTATGAAATCTTATGCTGATTGTTAATGTATGAATGATGTGTACTCGAATGTTTTTGTTACTTGATTGAATTTGTGATATTACTAGAATGTGTCACTTATTGAATTCCTTATTATGTGATTGATGCAATTGGATTGTGTATTGTGAGTAGTGTAAACCAAATATTGTGATTTTATTGTGATTGACTGATAAAGATATATATTGATGAAATATTATGAAGTGATATTGAAACTTATTGAGTTGTGATGATCGAGTAAGTCTGAGATACGTGTTGTAGATTTTGGAGTTAGAATTATTTTGTCATCATATAGGGAGGGTCTGACAAACCTAGTGATTCGGGGAAGTACAACTGAATGAGCCTGATCGTGGAGGGCTACAGTCGAACTGTAAGGTAAGACTGATAGACCTTGGGGGTACACCTAGTGGGGAATTCCTAAGTGGATTAGTGGGTTATTCCCTAAGGCCGGGAACTACCGTGCAACACAAGAGTACCCCGACCGTCGCGTATATGTGTCTCGGGTTGAGTTGAGGGGATCTATGAGGACTTGGCCATTCATGAATTGTCCGTCCACTCTTGTAGTGGCATAGTATCAGGCCTCCTAACCAAGTACTTCAGAGTAAAATGGTACCAAATGATGAAGAAGTATAGAGTATAGGACATGCATAGCATTTCATCCTTGTGACTGTTTGATCGTGATTGAATTAGATTAACCTTTGATACTATGTTCTTGAATGTTTCTCTTTATATTTGTTGTTTTGACTACTTGCGTGTTCTCCTCATTTATCTTATACTGTTACATAATTTCGAAACTCACCCCTCGTTGCTTGTGTGTGGCGCTTGCGAGAGCGCAGTTATTTTAGGTTATCGATTGGTGATCCACGCTCTAAATAGGTGATACTAGGTGGGAGGAATTTTTGGTATTTTGTTGAGTTTTCGGATTTTGTAAATATGATCGATCAATTGTGTTAATTTTAGCATTTTATTTGAAGGTAGAAAATTAATTTTCTCTGAGTTTAGAACTTGTTCTATAAGGGAAATATTTATTTAAAAACCTCAACTATGGATTTTTTTTATTGAAAATTTTTATGTAAGCATTTTGTGTAAGATTGAATGTGACATCTTGAACCTTATAGTTTAAAAGAAAAACAAAAATTTATACTCTATTACCGCTGTGAATTTCTTTAAAAACTAATGCATTTTACTTTATATTTGAATTTGGGTTTAGGGTGTTACAAAAAACGAAAATGGAGGAAGGAGGGAGAAGGTTTTTGTATGCGCAGAGCAAGAAGAAGGAAAATTTTGTGTTTCTCTATCTTGTCTTTCTTTCCCTTGCTTTTCTTTTCTTTATTTTTCCTTCTTTCCTTCCTCTCTTCTTTCCTTTTCTTCCCAAACAAATATTTACATATATATATATATATTTATATATATTTTAATTACATTTAACAAATATCTCAAAATATCTAAATATTTATTAAATTACCATTTCACCCATACCGCATTAAATTCTTCATAAAAGATTCACCACAGTTAATTTAATTTATTTATCGATGAGTAATTCTAATTAGGCATCAAAATATCTTTTTGGTCTTATAAACTCCAAAATATTAAAGACTTTGGCTAAAAAGCCTCCGAGTTAAATACCAAAAATACACCAAATTTCATAAAGTACACTTTAAAATTATAGGTCTTACAATTTCTGTATGGATTATATGTTTAAAACTTCAAGTATTAACTTTTACTAGGTACAAATATTTATTATTATGTTGAAACTTAATTTAGAGAAAAAAGGATGTTCCGTTCTAAACTTTGAGTTAGATAGGAAATATGTCTCTTACGTTTAAAGTTTTAATTTTGACTATAAATTTATTATTTTTATTTTATGTTGGTTTGTGTTAAAAAAAAATTGATTTTAAATCGTGAATGTTAACTTTAAATCACTTGAAAGTGTTGATGGTTGTATCTAGATGAGTAGAGTTTTGATATTGATTTTGAAAATAATTTAGAATGTTCGTCATGATTTAGATAGTATGAAATTCATATTATTAGCAATATTAATTCTTGAATATTAGAGGATGGTAGAATTTATAATTTAAAAAAAAAATGAAATTTTGAAGGAGTTAAAGTTTATTTATTTTGTATGGTAAAACTAACTTTTGTTTGAATTACTGTTGATTATTTTAAAGAAAAAGAAATTAAATTGAGTTGAGTTTTTGTTGATTTATAAAATAACAATAATTCTATGCTACTGATTTTATTTAATAAAGTTATTTATCTTTTTCATGTAATATCCTTGACTGTTTATTATCTCATTTCAAATAGTCTTTCTCCAATAAATAGAGTTATGGATAGTATTAACAAAACAGTAGTTAATACTGCATTGAACTTTAAAAACAACAAATAAACCAAAACAATTTTTTTTCCACAATCGGAACGAAGGAGTAATTAGGAAGCAAGTAAAAGTGCTATTTTTAGTGAATAAATGTTAAGGACTATGTTTTTTCGTTAAATTTTTTTTTAATATGCTTATGTTTATTTCTAAGGTTGACCAACCTTCTCATAACATTAAATGGCAACTAATATTATGGTGTTTTGAAAAATTGCATTTGTTCATATTGTGTGGTTCATTTACTTCAGTTCATTGACTGAGTTAAACTATTTTATTTAATGTTTAAAACACCTTAAAACTTACATTATGTTTTACTTTGTCTTGTTTTTTAAAAAGAAATTGAAAAGAGAAGAGTTGTTGTTTAGGTTGTTTAGGGGGCTAGTGTGAATATTGAATCGTGATGGTGTTGGGATATTTATTTGAAATGATTGATTTTCTTGATTATGATATTATGAACTCATTAGAATTTGACTCGATATTAGAGTTTTAGAGTTTAAGAACTCTTCAGTGATTTACAGTAGTACTAATGATAAAATGTCTACTAATTGAGAAAGAGAAGAAAAAAAAAAAGAGAACAAAATTTTTAAAAATATTCTCAATAGTAAAATTCTTTTTGAAAAATTATCTAAATTTTGGATTCTATAATTGATGTATTTTACAAAAAAGATTTTTTTTTTTTGTTATATGAATTAACATAACAAAATGGTATGCATTAGATTGGTATATGTAGAGTGTATCATGTAAATTGGTATGCATATAGAAACTAAAATTTATTTTATCAATTTTTTTATTAATTATAAAATTGCAATTTTTATTCAAGACTCAATTTTTAAGATTAGAACAAAACTTCAAAATCCTTAAAATTGATGATGTGTTATGTTTTTGACCAATTTGGTGGCTTGATAGAAACTGAGGGATGTATCTATAAGCATGTTGAATAGTTAGTGTGAGAGGAGGCTACTATTTTGTAGATTTATGAATTAGTGTAATTTATTATCATTATCATATGTCTTATGTTTTGTGTCATGTGCACTACTTTAATGTATATAAATATACAATTTTTTTAAGTTTGATTAAATAAAAAAATAAACTGGAACTATTTTAGAAGTGTTAATTAATTGTAAAATTTCCTATCTATCCATCTATATTGTTTAAATTTTATTTCAAATATGTGTTTTTGATGATTAAAGTAGGAATGAATTTTTAGAAATTTTATAATTTTAAAAATATATGTGATTTATTCTATTTGTATTGTATTTAGAAACGTGATTTATCTTAGTTGTTTTATTTAGACTTTAATTATTGAAAAATAATTTAAAGGAAAATTTGGAATTCTCAATGATATTTTTTTGGGTGCTAAATGGTTAGTGATTTTTTTTTTTATATAATAATTAAAGTCAAGAAATCAATTTTTAGAATGATGTGTAACCTTGAAAGTGGTTTTTGCACTACCTGATTCAATTTGGTTTGGTAATGTGTTATATCTTCTAGTAAATAATTATTTATCTTATCTTCTACTTGGAAAATCTATATATGCTTTCATTTGTTGTAACTTTTAAGTGATGGTTAATTCAAAAGAAAATTTAATCGTGATTAATTTGGAGCAGTTAGACCTTGATGAGAATATGTTTCATTTTTAGAATCATCGTTTGAGTTATGAGATGAACGTAAAATCTTGGTGCTAAGTTTTGAACTAATTATTTGAGTGTGTATATGATTATATAAATATTAAATTGTTCGTGTTTCAAGTGTTCTAATTGTTGGGAGTTGGTGTATGAAGTTAGAGTAGTCAAGAGCATCTAAATGTGAAATAGTTTTATATTTTTTCAATCAAATTATTGGTTATATATTGATGTTAGTGGCCTTTCTTTTGTTGTTGTAACTAGTAGTAAATTATAAATAGATTATTGTGAAGGTGTAATTAATTGAATTTTTAACTTGAAGTAAGGAGTAGGACTTGTGGCGCCGCCTTCGCACTCCTGAACCACATTAAAGATACTTTTAATTACCCATATTTGAATTTGAATGATTGCACTTATAGTTGTTAAGTAGTTGACTACATGAGTAGAAGGGACTAGCTACCCCGATGACTCATCGTCAATTAAAGAGACAACGATAACTCGTTATTTTGTTAAAAGTACCTTTTAATTTTATTTTTAAATAATTATAAAATATGTTCATTGCTTATATCAATTGAATGAATTTAATTATTAAATATATGTTATTGGGAAATAGTATATCCATCATTATTTTTCTTGATTATATATATAATATGTTTTTATAGAGTAATTAATTGTAATTCTATTATAGTGTTATAAAGTTGTTAGATGTGTTTTATATTTTAAAAGTTACTCTCTTTGTCAGACCTAAGTTAAATTTGTTAAATGTTTCATGATATGATTTAGACTTTATTTTAAGAATTAAAAACTAGTAATATTTGGTTTGAAAGAAATAGTTGAAATTGACAACATACTTATAATGTGTTTCATTTAAGCAAACTAAATTAACTACGTTATTATTGACAAAATCTATATGTTATGTTTTATATATAAATTATAGTGAGTACCTCTATGGTATTTTATTTCATAATTGAATGATAAATGTGATAGACATTTATTTCATAATTGAATGATAAATGTAGTGTGTTTAATTGATTTATTTTGTCATGTTAGTCTATCATGCTATGCTTGTTGAATTTTATATGATGTGCTTAATTGGAGATTGAATCTCTTAAATATATTTATAAACTAAATTTGAATCTTGAGGGTGGTAAGTTAGATATTAGTTCACTCACCGCAAATTTCGAGGACGAAATTCTTTAACAAGGGGAGAATTGTAACACCCTAAATTTGATAATAAACTATTTTATTAATTAAATAGGATTTTAAATAATTAATTTGATGTTAAAATTATTTTAGAATATATGTTGATAAATTTCGTGAGTAATTTTTGTTATAAGGATGCTTTCTATGATGTGTTGGTTTGATAGATGTTATATTTAATGAGCAATATAAATAATAAATATTTATTTTATTATTCTATATAGTTTTCTAAAAATAATACTATTTTAGTGTAATATTTAAATAATTAAAATAAAATAAATAGATATATATAGAGATATAAATAAAATAATACCAGGAATTAGCTCTAATAATAATAATAATAATAATAATAATAATAATAATAATAATAATAATAATAGTAACAATAAGGAGAAGACCTAGGGTAGCATACTAGTATATATATATATATGGGTTAGGAGGTTACGGAAGTCATCAGCATCCTTCCAGCGGCCGCATTCCTATTCTAAATTAGGATTTCAACTCTAAATCTAAATTCCAATTCCTTCATCCTTCGAGCCGTAAACCAATTTCATCAAATTGGGATTTTGCAAATTCAATCCCAAATCACAATTCTAATTCCAATTTCAAGCTCCAATTGCAATTTCGATTTCCAATTTCAACTCCAATCACAATTCTAATTTGAAATTCCAATTTCAATACCAAATCATATAAGGTATGTTTCACTAATTCCTTCAATTAGCTTTAATAATGATACATATTTTGTTAGTACAATAGGATAAATAATATATATTATATAGACATAATATTAAATTATTTCTATCATACTTTGTTAAATAAAATCTTATTATAGTAATATGAGTGTTTAAAGATATTGAATATATTTTTGAATTATATTACAATGCATTAATGTATTATTAGATGAAGCATCAATGTATTATTATTAAAAAAATTAATTACCTATCAAAGTAAGTAACTAATTTGTAATTGGTTGTTGCGTTGATTTATTCTCACTCGTGGACTGTTAGAGACGGTGGTTGGCGAAGACGTGACACATTAAATCAGCGGATCGACTTCGTTGGGAAAAATCTTCAGCTAAGGTAAGGGGTGAGAGAGCGTTTGAATTCATGAGTATAATATATTGTGAGATGAACGGGAAAACCGTATTTCCCAATGATTCATCTGGGGCTTACTACGTACGGCAGTAGCCCTTTGAGAGATAAATTGATTAATTTGAAATATGAGAATTGTGAGATTAAAATGTGAAATAGAAATTTTTATAAGGTGTTGATTGATTTAATTTTCGATACTTGTGTGGTAGTTGATATTTGTTATTATTGTGATGTTGGATGTTGAATGAAATTATGTGTACATGTTTGCTTAGATGAAATTGTGTGATGCGATAATAAAATATAGATGCATGGTTTGATATATGCTTACGTGATGATAATGATGATTTTTGATTAATGATAGTGATGTTATAAAATTGTGATGAGTTTATATGATGATCATGATTATTTATGATTAATGATATTATAAAATTGTGATGAAAATATTGAAGTACCCCATACTTGATGAGATAGTGATGATTCTTAAATATGGTGCTTTTAATGGAGTAATCTAAGCTAACGAGGGGAGAAAATAAATATTATGAATTTGTGAAGTGAAGATTATTTTGTCATCATATAGGTAGGGTTTGACAAGCCTAGTGATTCTGGAGAAGTACAATTGAATGAGCCTGATCGTGGAGGGCTACAGTCGAACTGTAAAGTAAGACTGATAGACCTTAGGGGTACACCTAGTGTGGAATTCCTAAGTGGATTAGTGGGTTATTCCCTAAGGCTGGGAGCTACTGTGCAACACAAGAGTACCCCGACCGTCGCGTATATGTGTCTCGGGTTGAGTTGAGGGGATCTATGAGGACTTGGCCATTCATGAATTTTCCGTCCACTCTTGTAGTGACATAGTATCAGGCCTCCTAACCAAGTACTTCAGAGTTAGAATGGTACCACATTGTGAAGTAGAGTCTAAGCTCATGCATAGCATTGCATTTCCTTGTGATTGTTTTGTTGTGATTGATGTATTTCAAAGGTAATATTAATTAGATGCTTTGATGCATATTATAATGAGTTGATTATTTTACTTGGGTGACTTTGATGTTATAGTATGATACTATTTAATTAAATATTTTGATATATCGTAAAGTGATTATGATTCTATTATGATTGTTTGCGTGTTCTTCTTACTCATATTATACTATTAACATGATTTCATAATTCACCTCCTTCGTTGTTTGTGTTTGACTGGCTGGGCCCCGCGTTTGCAAAATCGCAGTTATTACAGGTTAATGAGTCTTGAAGTTCAAGTTTGGGAGGAACCCCGCTCTGATAGGTGATACCGGGAATAACGGTTTTAATTTGTATTTTACTTATTTAATTTGAATCAAATTTTATAGGAATATGATATAAATTATTATATATATATATATATATATATATATTATTTTGGGATTTAGGGTGTCACATAGATCGCATCTCTAGATTAGGAATGATGTATATGAAATCTGGTTCATTTGTTCTTGAACCAGACTTAGGAAATACCGCTCTGATGGTTGGTGGTCTAGGAGCTAGTCTTTTCATGGGTGGTGGTGCTCTCATAGGTGGAGGTGGTAGTGTAGGCCCCCTGATGGGTGACGGTCTAATACCAAATCCATCATGGTATATAATCGATCCTCTAAACTCATATGTTTTAACTTGCAAAAATAGAAATCAATATACAAAAATTAATCCCTGAAATTGCTAAACTAATTAGCATTTGGTCCCTATGTTGATATTAAAAATTGCAATACAATCGTTGAGTTATCATATCTTTTATCTAACTCCTGATGCATTTCCTTGAACATGTACCTCACGAGACAACACTTGATCTTCATGAGTGGTTCCAAATTGTGACAATGATATTTTAGTTTGACTATGTCCCTTTTGTGTCTCAGTTTGGGATAGAAAATTAGAGAAATCAGGTGAGCATGCTTTGAGATAACAGTAGAAAAAAATAGGTAAGAAAATTGGGGAAAAGAAAATGGAAGAAAAATGAAAACCAAATTGGATAAATTACCTTTGATAAGGGGTATGAAAAGAATTATCTTCCAAAGTTCTTCTTTGCTGCAACAACTATAACAACAACTTTTCTTTTACAATGACATTTGAGAATATTCGAGTTCAAACTTTCACCCATAGAGGTAGAAGAATAAATGCATATTGATTCTTTCATTTTCTACGATTCGAACACCATGGAAGAGGAAGAATAATGAATTATATAAATGAAAGTTTTTAGAAGAAGAAGATGTAAAATCATGGAAGAAGAACAAGTATGATGTAGTTTTAGTTTTAAAAAAAATTAAGTTTCGATTTCGTTTTAAAAATCGAAAAAATTAGTCTATCGTATTTCTAAAATATGACAAATTAGTTCATTTCTTATGTGACAGTGAATCGGCTAAAAGTTGGCTCGCTACATAAGCAATTAACGTCAACATCAACATCATTAACAACACTAACATAGAGACTACGTTGACCGACATATTTTAATTTCATAGTGTTATTTATCTATTTTCAAAATTATGATAAAATATCTTACTTCTATAATTTCAACGGGCAATTTAATAATTTACTTAAAAAAAAATTTTATTATAAAAAAAATTTCACATAATATTATTTTTTTAATTATCATTAACAACTATCATAATTTTTTCTCCAATTTTAAATTTTTCAATGTTATATTTTTGTTATGTTTTTCCAACCTAAACTTAGCCCTGCGGCTCACATGGAAAAGATAGTGGCTCTTTGGAAGCTAATCAGAGACTACCTTTCCTAGTAAAACACAACACAAACCTTCTAGATAGTAGTTGTTTAAATTATCAAAAACGTTTAATTACACAAAGTAGATTTGGTCAGAGTTCTGAAATTCCTAGAGGACTCCACTTATCTTTATTTTGATTCATGTGAATATCTTATTCTTAGGGTAAATTATGATCTCAGTGAATTACAATTGCCTGGATTATTATATTTGCTTTGCTAATATCAAAATATTGACTTGCACAAATCCCACTTTTTCATAATGCTTTTCGTTATGGAGTACTTCTCGCAAGGATATTAAAAAATCGAGAAGTGCAATTTCACGATAATATCATAAAATTAATAAGTCGAGTGGTCAAATAGAAATTTAGGAAGAGATAAAAACGTAATATTGTGATTACATATTTGTAACTTTTCGTACATATTATTTTTGTACCATTCAGCTTTTTAAAAAAATTTGAGTTAATCAAATATATGATTAATTGAAATATATAATAAAATTAGATTGTACTACACACAAAAATCACAAAAATCAAATTATTTAAATAGTTAACAATTTGAATTACATATTTAAAATTAATTAATTAATTTAATTTAATTTTAAAATCAGTTTAATAATTTAAAAAAAATTTAATCTTAAGATTTTTTGTATAGAAAATTTCCAAAATTTATATAATTTTTTTTGGAAACTTTTTAGAAAAAGATAAAAAGAAAATTGATGTTTTTTTTTTAAAATAATTGAAAA
>JBBPBS010001130.1:2869131-2879228 GCA_037974835.1 Cicer judaicum
TAGTTAATTATATATATATATATATATATATATATATATATATATATAGGATGAAGCCAAGAAATGAGGAAAACAAAAACATTCCGTGTTTCACGCCTCCTTCTTCTTCCTTCTTCTTTCTTTTTCTTTCTTTTGCTTCAAGAAAAGAAGCCAAAGTGTTGGTGGGTGAGAAAGAAAAGATTTCCCTACTGCTTCACGAATTTCTTCCTTCTTCTTCATCTGTTTCGAAAGCTAGTGTTGGTGGTTTTCAAAACCACACGAACACAAATCCTCACTTTTCTTCTAGATCTAAGCTCCCTTGCGAGAAGTGACAGAAGTAAAAGTTGCTCCTTGCCACGCTACGATGCTAGTGAGCTAGTTTTCGAAACGACGACGCGAGCGAAAATTTTATCAAAATTAATCGCAGTGCCGTAGTCGGCTGTTAAAGCTACCGTTAGATAAGGGCTCCTTACAAACTTTTAGTTTGCATTTAGGACCTTATATGTGAATTTGTGGAAAATAAGTTTTATGTGTTTGAGGTATATTTGTGAAAAAATGAATTTAATTCGATTTATGAGTGGATTAGTGGAATTCAAATTTGGTGTGTTTGATGTGTGATTTGTGGTGATTCATGTTTGGTGGGATTGATGTGTCCATAATTAATATTACGAATTTTTGAGACATGTTTCATGTGTGGATTTGTGAAAAATGAATTTAAGGTGATTTAAGTGTGGTTGAGGAAATTGTTTTGATGTGTTCGAGGGGTGGTTTGTGGAAATTAATTTGGTGTAAAATTATGTTTGAAATTTTGGAAATTAATGGGTGAATTTATGGTTGAAATATGTGGAGTTGTAATATGGGTGATTTGCAGATTAAATTTGGTGGAATTGAAAAAATTAAAATGGATGGGTGAATTGTTGAATTAAATTTGAGGTGGTTAATGAGTGAATTTGTGGGGATTAATTTGGATGTGATTACGTACTGATAATTAATATTATGAATGATTGTGGTGTGATTATGTGTGATGTTGTGGTGATTAAGTTTTGATGTGATTATGTGTTCAAAACTGCTATATGTATGTTTAAGGTGCATTGCGGTGCGATTAACTGGTGACTGCGATGGGCCACAAGATGGTTCTATGAGTTGATTGGTTCATCTTATCCTTACGAGGATTTAACTATGCTGTTTGTCCGTGAGAGACTACATCCTAGTAAATTATGTTTGTCCGTGAGAGACTGCACTGGTGTTTGTCTATGAGAGACTACACCCTAGTAACTCGTGTTTGTCCGTGAGAGACTGCACTGATATTTGTCCGTGAGAGACTACACTCTAGTTAATAGTGTTTATCCTTGAGAGACTGCACCCTAGTAAACCGTTTTTGTTAGTGAGAGACTACACGAGTGTTTGTCCGTGAGAGACTACACTCTAGTAAATCTTGTTTGTCCGTGAGAGACTGCACTTGTGTTATCTGTGAGAGATTGCACTCGTGTTTGTTCGTGAGGAACTGTACGCTTAGGATTTACACCTCGCACGAAGGTTTTTTGTTTAGAATTGTGGTGTAAGACCTGTGATGGGCTACACTTTAATAAATCGTGCGGGCCTATGATAGGTGGCACCTTGGTAATTAGTACTGGTCTGTGAGAGACTGTACAATTAAGATTTACGCCTCATGGAGAGAGCTTTGGTTTGGAATTTCTAGAATCATGTATTTTGGCATATACACATTGCATCAGGGTACTTGGCATGCGAGTCATGTTTGTTATACTATGATGATTGTATACACATACTTAGTCGTTGTTTGTTAGTGCCGTAATTGATACGTGTGATGATTGATTTTGTGTTGTAAGTGTTGAATGATTTTGAAACGTGTTTTCAAAACTGAAAATATGCATTTTTCACAATGTATTCGAATACGACAACAATTAATTAGACTTTTTAAATTTTAATAAATAAAAAATGTGTATTCGTTAGACAACAATTAATTAGACTTTTTATGCATCAATTGTGTAATTAATATATTAGAATTACATATTTACTTTCTATTTCTTAAACAATAAGACATGTTTCTTCTTATTTGTACTCTCTTGGTGGATTTTGTCGGGCTCTCTTCCACCTCTCATAATGTGATGGTGGAGATGGAGGTTGATCTTCTCAATCTCCATCTAATTCATGTATTTGTTTTAATTTCTCTTGCATCATCCTCTTGTCTAGCAATGCATATCCCCATGAGACAATCTATGAGGGTATATATTAAAAGGTTGGATCATTTGCGCATTCTTTCTTTTCTCCTATTGTAAATAACACACCCATTAAAGATAGTACTAAAATAAAATTGATCAAACAACCAAATCATAAATGCAACTAACGTGAAAGGAAAGATTCTTGCGATCTTAATGAATGCTTACCATATTTCGTCGTCAATAAAAAGATATGTATATATATATATATATATCAACATGAGATTTTTGACTCATGTCCTCATTATTTCAATATTTCTTGTTAGTATAGCTTTAAATTCACTCAAACGTTCACTTATATATTGAAAATATTTCTTTTTAATAAATTCATTATTAGGATCATTTCATATTTTCTACATTACAGAAGAAATATAAGAGTTAGTGTATAACAATACTATAGTTAAGTACAATAGTAACAAAGATAATAAAAATTACATGGATTGTTGTCCAAATATTTTTCTTCATGTACTTCATCTCATTTATTGATCAAAATACTGATTTTGTCTCGAGCAAAGGAAGCCACATGACCATTGAAAGCTTTCTTATTATCACATATAGATAGTCCAATTGATTGACCATAATCAATCAATAACTTCTCACTCTCGTCACACTTACGTTACAACTTTTCCATATATGTGCCACATCTACCCTTTTTTTAGTAGAGTTAATATGAAATCCACGTTGTGAAGGAGCTGATGGATCAGTCATGTGTCTTTGTTTAAAAAATATATAATTATGGTCAACAATAATTTAAAATAATAAATAAATAAGATGACACTATAGAAGATAAACTATCATATAAGGATGATACCGTTGTAAGTAAAAATTATTGACAAAGCAAAACCTATTTATATAAAACTATGATATTGTATTATTTTATTTTATAAAATTGTTATGCTTAAATATTCTCTTGTATCCCTTCTTGATGATTATTACGAGTGACATACACATCGTCTTTTATAGTTTTCTCAACGAAACTAGGTGTTTGTTGTGAGAAAGAATGAGTCTAAAAAATATCTAGCAGTGGATATAGACTTTCATTAGGTCCATAGATGCTTTTACTTTGGAGAACCATTGACAATCTTTTGTTAGAAGGATCACTAACTTAAAGCACTTGTGTTGCTTGAGATACCATAATAAAAGCCTCACCATTATAAGCTACTTTCTCAAGGTCCACCAATGTGAAACCAAATCTATCAGTTTTAACATCGTTGTTTATGTCAATCCATTTACATTTAAAAACATAAACTTTAAATTTAATGAAATTGACATCTTAAATCTCTTCAATGATCCCAAAGTAAGATATCGATGCCATAACAAGATTTTTATCTTTTGAAATTGAGAAGTGCAGTGACTCAACGACGACAATATCCCCACTATTTTGCGTTGTACTTTTTGTCATCAAGGGTCATTGAATGTAAAATTATTGATATCGTAGTCAATCCAAGTTATGACATCAAAATTAGGTCCATCTGCTAGCCATTTTAATGTAAGAGAACATGTATTGTCAGTTAAAATGGTTTCTTTAAACCATTTTAAGAAAGACTTGTTCTACTTATTCAACAACCATTTTTCATTCATTCGAGAATTTTTTTCCTTGACAATATTTTTGGGAGCATAAAGGTAAGGTTGAACCTCATCAGTATTATTCAATATATACAAATGTGCTTGAAGTAATTCCACACAACTTATGCTCTTAAGTTTTAAACCTCTTATACCCATACTTTCACATCTATTCTCATGATGAAGTTTAGGAATTCCTATAGCTTTTGCTTTTGATTTATATTCTGAACAACACTCAATAGCTTCTTCTGCAATGTATCTTAGAACAATAAATGCTTCAAGACGATGTGGATTATTCACATACCCTTTTAAGACCTTCATGCATCATTTAATTGGATACATCCAACGTAAATAAACAAGACCACACAGTCAAATTTCCCTCACTATATGAACAATTAAGTGATCCATAATGTCAAAAAGAAAAGGAGGAAAGTACACCTCTAGTTGACACAAAATAATAACAACTTCATTTTCTAATTCATTTAATATTTTTTAGGATCAATGACTTTGCTACATATAACATTGAAGAATAAGCACATCCTAGTTAAAACATATCTAACTTTTTTAGGAAATATACCATGAATAGTCATTGGTAGTAGTTGTTGCATTAATACATGACAATTTTGAGACTTTAAGGCAACTAATTTTATTTCTTTCATTGAGATAAGGTTCTTGACAATTGGCGAATAAACCCTTGGCACTTTTATGCCCACTAGAGACTCACAAAAAAATCTTCTCTCATATTTTTACAAAGTATGACAAGTCGGAGGCAAATATGTTCGCTTACTGGTTAATTGCAGAGCTAATTGTTGTCGTATATCCATCTCAACCATATATCCAAATGAGCATTCAAACCATCCTTTGTTTTTCCTAGAAGGTTTAGAAGTGTTCCAATTACAATATCACACACATATTTCTCCATGTGCATCACATAATTACAATGTCTAATATCTAAACTAGACCAACAAGGAAGATCAAAGTACACAAACATTTTCTTCCAAAGACTTTTCTCAATGACTTATTGTTTATCTTTCCAAATACAACATTGACATCCTTTAACATTTCATAAATTTTTCTCTCTACTTAAGGCTTTCGAAGCAATTCCATCCTCCAAAGTCTCCATTAAACGTTTTTCTCAACCTACGATATAGGTGATTAGGTTTAAGAAATCTATGATGTCCAATGAAAACAATATTCCTTCCATATTTCAATTGTTGGTAACATGTGCCTTCTTCACATATAGAACACTCTTTATATCCCTTAACACTATAATCGCTCAAGTTTCCATACGCAGAAAAATCATTAATGGTGAAAAATAACATTGCACGCATTTTAAAATACTCACAAGAATAGCCATCAAACACTTCAACACCTTCCTCCAAAAGAATTCTCAAGTCTTTAATCAAGGGACTTAGATAAATATCTATGTCATTTCCTGGTTGCCTCCAAAATCATCATAGATAACATGATGTATTTGCGCTTCATGCAAATCAAATGAGGAAAGTTGTAGATAATTAAGAGAATGGGCCATGAACAATGGTTACTACTTAGGTTACCATATGTATTAATTTCATATGCAACAAGTCCAAGTCTAAGGTTTCTTGGCCCATTCCCGAATTTCGGATACAATTCATCAACTTTATTCCATTGCAACCAATCAACCGAATGACGCAGTTGTCTATGACATTGTCTCTCATCAATATGTCATATAATATTTCTTATTGGCATTAAAGAATAATCGTTTGAACCTTGGAGTTATTGGAAAATATCTTAACACCTTCAGAGGAGTAATTGTTGTGTTTTCATCACAATTGGAATCACAATCTTTTCACTTTATAACGTGATAGCCCACACCTAGGACATTGGTTCAACTCTTCAAACTCATTTCGGTACAATATTCAATCATTAGAGTGTGCTTGTATTTTCTTATACTCCATACCCATCATACACAATACCTTTTTTGTCTCATAATAACGATTTTGCTATGTGGCACCTTTAGGAAGCATTTCATTCAACAACTCAAGTAGTTCAAGGGAGGTTTTATCTGTCCATCCATTTCTCACTTTCAACATGAACAATCTCAGCACCCCAAGAAACCGTGTAAAGTTGGTGTTCCATGGACACAAAGCCTCTTCTTTATCATTGCACGAACTATCATACACATATGCACGTTGAAAAGACTCTTGTCCAATTTCATGAATGATTTCATCAAGCTGATTGTCCATATCATCATAAACTTCTTATCTTTTCAATACGCTTTTCATATTTAACGAATGACCATGCCATATTCATTTTGTATAACTCTGGAAAGTCCCAAAACAAATAAGATGATTTTGTATTTCTTTAAAATGTAGTTGGTTTCCATTTTAATATTTAACACATGGGCAATACAATTTGCTTCATTTTTAGGAAGTTTTTTGAATGCAAATTGTAAAATCTCCTCAATTCCTTTCTAATAAGCATTAATCTAATTACGATCCATAACTACTTATATTAAAAATAAATAACTGTAAAGATTAAGTTAAGGACTAAAAATATAATTTTTCTTCAAACTTATAGCAGTATGCAAAGCATGTTTGAGTCTTCTAAAAAGTTATCCTTTAACATAAGTCTTCAAGACGATAAGAAAAAGGTAAACATAAATGGATTTAGCAGAATCTCTTATGAAAAAGGTATCTGCATAATCTCCATTTATGTATCAGCAGAATCTCTTATGAAAAAGGTAAACATAAATGGATTAATAGGAAGACTTACTCAAATATTTAGACTTCCTATAGGCATATTTATGCTTTTATCATGACATATTTAAATCCACCGATAAAACTTATAACAAATCAATTTTCAAAAATAACCTAAGAATGAGAACTTGATTAAATTCCCTAGCAGAAATGAAGCAAGAGTTGACTTATAGGAAGGGTAGCTATTAAAAAAATGATTAAGAGAAAGTAATTTAAAAAATTTCTAGCAAATCAACGAACAATGAAGAAAGTAGAGGAATGTCAACGAAGCAGAAACTAACGTAGAGGAAGCAGATGAACATTGAGGAAATAGAGTAATGGCGTGGAAACAAAGGAATTGTGGGGAAGGAATGTCAATGAAGCAAAGGAATGGTAAGGGAACTCACATGCAAGAAAGATGAACCAAAAAAGAGAATATTTTTAGGGTTATCACGCGTGGAAAATAAGTTGTACAAGTGATATATGCTAATTTTTATTTATTCATTTTCACTTTTAAGTCGATAATTGCATTAAAAAAATTTCAAATATTTATAAAATTGTCACCGCCTTATTTTTTTAAAGTCCTTCATTCCATTTAAACATATTTTGATTAATACTAAAGATGTCTCTACCTCATCTATTAACTCGAGTACTCGAGTGGTAGATAATCGACTTAGTACTTTGTGTTAGAACTCTATTTTGTAACATTAATTGAGAATATTGGATTAGAGAGTATGTTGTAATCATTTATATTCAATGATTGTTTAAAATTCATTGAGGACTTTTAAATCTTATAAATCCAAAAAATCTTTTCAAATCCTATAAATTCTTTTGATAAAAATCTTTTGAATTCCAAATTAGTAATCTTGTATATCTTATAGAATCCATAAGACTTTTTTTATGCAAATATTATCCTTTAAAATATTAATTTAATACACCCCTTAATGACTATGTGGTGGTACAAGTATAAATTTACACTACAAGAAAATCAAACTTTTGTGGCGATCAAAAGTCCTCACAAAGAGAGGAAAGTAGCCCCAACAGACACATTTGTGGCTGCCAAACTAGTTTTTTTGTTGCCATTTGTGAGGGCTTAAGTCCTCAGAAAATTGTGACGGAAAAATGTGTCACTAATCCGCCACAAATGTTAAAGCTGTTTAAAAAAGTAAGCGTTTGTGAGGGTCAAGGCCGCCACAAAATCTGTCTTTTGTGAGGGCTTACGCCGCCACAAATGTGTGACTTTAGTAATTTTGTTTTAATCTATAAAATTCTAAATTAATATTAAAAAATGATATTGTTTATAAAAAATTAATATTAATATAATTTAAAAATTAAAAGTTTAAATTTAAATTAATTTAAAATAAATATTATATATAAAAATAAAAATATAATCTTAATATTAATTAATTTATTGCTACCCAACAAAATAAAATATTATAAAATTAATAAATTATGTCATACAAACCAAAAGATAAAGACACCATAATTAAATAATAATGTATAATATGTTCATACAAATCAAAAATAAAAATAACAAATATTATTCGAATATATCAATAATCATAATAATTCCTCTAATCATTAGTTCCACTCCCTTCATCATTATTTGATGGAATATTATCCGACGAAAAACCTCCCTCAAAAGTATTATTAATTGGTGTTCGAGACAACATGGTTTGAAATTGCATTTCATCTTCAAGTACACAATCACTAGTCGACAAATCCATAGCTGATTAAGGTTGATTTAAATTTGGTCTGATCAAGTCAGCTGTTGGCATAATTGGTCGGTATAGAGTTTGATCTGCTTGAGGTTGAGAAAGATGATGTGAAAATGATGAAACATACTGATAATTATTAAAATATTATTTTCGCTGAAACATTGAATGTTGTTGTTGCTGGAAGGCGGAGTTTGGAGGATCCTATTGTTGTTGCTGGAGATTTGGAGGTGGTTGCTGATGTAGGGAGTATTGAGAGTATTGAGAGTATTGTTATTACTGCAAGTACTGAGACCTTGATTTTTGTTGTTTGCGAGCCGAGAACTACTGATGAAACGTATGAGGAAATGAAAATTGTTGCTGCTGAAATTGTTGTTGTTGTTGCTTCTCTTGAAACTTTTATTTCCATTATTCATTTAGTTTATCAATTATTGCACATATTTGTTGTTGTGTATTTTCTTTTTGCTCACTTATCCATTGTTCCTTTAATTGGTTAACATTGTCTGTCGGCGGACGATGAGATCGATTTGTACTAGCATGAGAAGAAAATATCTCAGTCTAAATATATCATGTTGGACCTTTTAGAAATGTTGATGATAAACTACCGACATCCAACACACGCCCTTTGTATTTGCCACCACAAATGTTCATAAAACTTGCAGTCTCATGTCGTTTCCACTGCACTGGACCAACTCGTTGAGCAGGAGGAAGAGTAGCTTGCTGATCATCCAATTTTTTCATGACTTGTTGAAGTTTTCTTGTATAAAAAATAATAAACTAATTAAAATACTTAATTAATATATGATAATTTAGAGAACTATTTCGTTATAATTAGAATTTACATAGTTGAAGAAATATAACTATATATATATATATACTAATTAAGTATATATTTAATGAAGATAGCGATGTATCTCAATTTGAGTTATCTCTTTTTCAAGTTATTTTTCTCTAAAATATTAAATGTCTAGTTTAATTGGTGAAAAGACTAATTAATATAAAACTAATTAATCTATCTTGTAACATAGTAAATCGGGAATAATTAAGATTTTAATAATTTCAATTTTGAGATTAAAAAATATATTCAATCTCTATTTTAAAATCATTTTTTCAATACAAACAATAGTACTTACAAATTCAGATTCTCTATATTTTTTTAAGCACTTAATAAAAGATTTTACTTGTTCCAAACATACTACATGTCTTGTTTTTGTATACTTTTGCTAAAATATTTATCATTAGAGTCAATATTTTATATAATCCAATTAAGGAAGAATAAAAAATTACGATTACTGTAATAGAAGAATAAGACATGTAAATAAAATAAATATTGAACGGTTGTTGCAGATTTCCACATTGAGACATTTTGAATTTCAAATATAACACAATGAACATGAAGAAATTACAGAGAGTAAAATATAAAAATATATTAAAGGAGACAAAAAGACTAAGAAATTAATTAGAATTTAATTCAAAAAGTATAAATTTTTAATTATTTTTTTAAACAACATTTAAATTATTTTTTCGAATTCTTTTGCAGATTATGATGCATGAGTATTCTGAATTCTGATCGAAAATTTAATTTTGAAATTATTCTATAATTTAGAAATTTACTTTTAAATTAAAAGTTTAAGTGTTATAATTTTAATTAAAGAGATAATAAGTAAAATACAATTTAACTATCAGTATTAGAAAAATTAACTATATATATATTTTACATTATTTTAATATAATTCTTTTTAATTATATATAATAAAGTTTGTTTCATATGATTGTTGTAATTTGACATGTATTTTGAGAATTCGTTCTATTTCATTTTTCATGTATTAAATATGAATCTTGGAGTCATATGTCTCATATGAGAATGATTATTATATAGTTTGTTA
>JBBPBS010001130.1:2879681-2893236 GCA_037974835.1 Cicer judaicum
ATATTATTTATTATGATAATAATAATAATAATAATAATTATTATTATTATTATTATTATATAATATAAATATTATAATATAAAATATAATAAAATAATAAATAATTATATTTATCGCTAATTTATATATAATAACAACTCTCAGATTCTACGAAAAAACACTTAGAATGTATTTCTTACTTGATAGTGTTCATATTTTCTTCATATTGATATTGTACATATTTTGTTGTAGATAAATCTTGATCAAATTTTCTTGAAATATTGATCTCTTCTTTACAACTTGATCAAAGATTTTCTTCAATTATAAATTTGAATCAAATCTTATTTTAGATTTTCTCCAATTACAAATTTGAATCAAATCTTATTTTAGATTTTTTTCAGTTATAAATCTGAATCAAATCTTATTTTAAATTATCTTCAATTATAAATCCGAATCAAATCTTATTTTAGATTTTCTTCAATAACACAAATCTTATTTCAAATTCTGTGAAGTCAAATATATTTTTCTCATAAAATATATTTATTATCATCAAAATTCTAAGTATAAAACCAACTTGGTTCCAACACTTCTTTATGTTAAAGTTAATTAAATTATGTAACTCAAGCTTCACTTATTCTTCTTGAATATTGTGTCTTTGAGGGGAGGGCTTACAAATTTTTATTTGTTATAAATTTCATGCAAATGAGTTTTGAAACTATGTTAATTAATAAAACAATGTTTTTGTAACAACCATCACCACATATCTATAATATGGTAATAGATTCATACATTTTAGATTATTTGAGACAATCATTTAAAATATCATATGTACAATCATCTAAATAAATTATAACTAAAAGATGTATAGTTTACAATCATCCTCTGATGTACCAAAATTTCATATAATTTTAATTCTTAAAAAAAACTACAAGATAAAAAAACCTCAATCTTCTGGTTCTGAATCCAACCTTAGTCCCTCTCATCTGCTATAATACATAAGAAAATATAGGGGGAAAGGAAGGGTAGTTAGAAGTAATTTTCCCTAATATGCAATGTAAAACATGACTAAAATGTGAGTTTAAACAATCTTTACTTTACATTTTCCTTAAATTATGGAAACTCTATTGTTCTTCTTTCTTTTCCCTCAAGTGTGGAAAAACCTCATCTTCCTTTTTCTTTTCTTAAATATAGGAAAGCTTCACGATCATTTCTTATCCTTAAAGTATGGAAAAGCTTCCCAATTATCTTAATGTGGGTCACCAAGATAATTGAGACCTCTTTGGTAAAGGTGGTTTGGCCATGACCCCAAACCGACGTCTCAATTGTTCTCCTTTACCCATTGTTTCATGCCTGAAACAACGCCTCAATGTTCCACTGTAATTCTTTGGACCATGCATGTCATTGTATATTTATTTATACAATACATATCTCATCCTCAATAAAATTTATGTTAATACCACCATTTTCCTATTTTGTCCTAAGTTAATTTTACAAAAATACACATTATTAATAAATAATTAGATTCTAATAATTCTGTCCTAGTTTAGATATTTGATCACGTGTGACATGTGCGGTAATTAAAGATTGAAGAAGTAGTTTTATGAAATAGCAAAAAAATATTGCAACAGTTTGTTTATATTGTTTATATAAAAAAGATATAATTTGGTGAGAGGGGTAAGTCGGTAATAATTTTACAAAAGAAGCCATTACTATAAGCTACATAAACCACATCTGTTATTTGAGTTATTCACTCTCTATTCACTTGCTACAAACATGGGTGTAGCAATAGAAATTAGTCTCATTTTACAACTTTTACATCTTATAATAATCAAACAATCAACTTTTATTTTTCTGACATATCCCTGATAGTTGGTAATGATAAATTAGAAGTATGTTTTCATTAATCTTCTACTACTAACAAATTGCATCCCAAATACACCAACTAGAGAATGAAAAAAATAAAATGAATAGTAGCAAGAACTAAATCACCCAATTTAATTCAATCACTACCAAATAATATAGTAAATTAGAAAATCATAATGCACACTTAGTTTAATTTAAACAATTACCTTAGTGATCAGAAGTTAGATCAAAAGATAAATAAACAATTATTTCAATTAGAATTTGAATTCAGGTTCACGTGAATAGTTCATTCTCAATTGAAGCTCATTTGCTTGAGTCCAATAATTGAATTTAAATATGAATTTGGTCCCTATTAAATATACCATTTTGTGCTATTGCAAATATATCATATTTAACTTTTTGTCCATATTATTTTGCTGTAATTCCTGCAAAATTTATTCATATTGAAATCGATCCTTTATAATATTCATATTTATTTTAATCTTTGCCTAACTTACATTTGGAGGTACTAAAATCAAATATTGACATCTTACACTAATTTTAGTGACCAATTCCAATATAAACAGATTTTGCAACAACTAAAATAAAATAACAGGATTTTAAACAAATTGTTATATATTTGCAAACACAAAAACCCGATAAAGAAATTTACATATCTAAAAACAAATAACATTATATTTGTATGGACCAAATATATATTTAAACAAATTAAATTTCAAATTCCATATCTCATTTTACTTATCTCTTCGTCGAATTCCAAAAGATTAAAAAGTCAATGGATTACCTCTAGCTACCATGGTTTGGTTTCTCAAACTTTTCAGCACATCTTTTTCGCCGGTGAGTTGCATGACCAAACCTTTAAATTGAAAAAAAAAAATCATACATCATGGTTATGTATAATTAATGCAATAGAACACAAATTCAAACATTTAGTAATTTGATTCATCTAATAAAATAAAGGGTAGCATAAAGCAGTGGAATAAATATGCAAAGATTCCACATTTATTAATCCTTGTTACTTCGATTCATCTAAAAAATAAGAGTAGCTTAAAAGCAGTAGAACAAATATGCAACTCTTGTCGCTTTGATTAATAAAAAATTGAAAATAAAGGGTAGTTGAAGTCAAATTTTATATGATACAACTTCAAAATCAACCATCTAAGTTTCCCCTATGTAATTGACATGATTTCATTATGCAATGGTGCAAAACAGATTGAATCATGATTATATACATTCATAATTTCCCAATTTATGTCATTGATATAGGAAATAATAACACATAGGGTTCAAAACTGAAGACATAACTCAACTGATTTGGCTGAAACACATAATGGATGCACAAATTCTTTTCATAAAAATGTTTCATGGACACCTACTTTTTTTGTATATCTATTTAATTGCATGCAAAAATATGGTTATTTCACTTGAGTAGATGGTTAATTTAGATCGCATTAAATATTGTGGTTAATCATATAGTTGAATTAACCATATTTTTTACCGTGAATTAAATTAACTATTTTTCAACTGAATTAACCATATTTTTGTATCTGGTTAATCAGGTGTTATATGGATGTACAAAAAATGGGTGTACATGTATTATTACTAATCCATAAAAGGTCATAAGCAACACAAGGTTCATTGTTTAAATTTAATTATTACCATTGGTATAATCGCGACAATCATTAAGACCAATCCTCAAACTTGTTTCCCATTTTTTGTTGAATTGACTTGCTATTTCCAAAGCATTTGCTTCTGCATATCCAACCAACCAGCATTTGTTTTGCGGCATCCTTTTTAAATTCCTCTCAAGAACAACTCCTGAGAATATGAACAGAGTTAATGATTTAAATAAAGTGAAAAATCCAATTAGAAAGTTCAAAAGCCATACATAAATCCCAAATTTGTCAAATTCAAGATGTTGAGGCTCCTACTCCTGCAATAATAAATCGTGAAAGCAAACTATGTCATATATTTTGCATTTTTATTCTTTTGAATTGGAGCTGCTGTTAGAACATCAAATTGCTGTAAGAATAACAGCTCCGGTTCAAAAGATTAAAAAGATGAAAAAAATGCAAATATAGGATACATGATGTTTGATCACATAGTTCAACCAATTGCATTTACATCTCCGACAGAAAAACAGTTACAATACGTTTCTCTAGCTCGAACGACCTGTTCGTTTATCATTAAATATGAGCCATATCCAACAAAATGTTCAAATATCACATCAAAGAAGAACCAAACACATTTTCAATATTTAATACCTTATAGAAGAAGTTAACTTTATGCAGACTAGTTTATAATATATTCACCTGGCACTGTTCTACCACACAAGGCTGCTAGTGCCACATATATATCTTCAGGGTCTTTTGGTTGAAAATCAAAAACCAGAACCTGGAAAAACCATTGTCAACATGATTTTCAAAAAACTTGAATTCTAGATTGAAATGGGCAAGGGCATTAAATTGCACTGATAGGTTATACGAAATTCCTAAAACAGAAAAAGTTCAAAAATTTATATTCCCAATTCCCAACAAGCAGTAAATGTAGAGGTGTTTGGGAGAACACCAAGGTTAACAACAGACTAATGACTAGAGCTACCAAGAGACCTTTACACCACATATCCATCCAAAACATTAAGGCATTAGGTTAGGTATACGGTTCATCTCTCTTATACATCATTCATTTAGCTCATTCATAGTCAATATGAGACTGCCATTCACATTTGAATACCAACAATTGTGAACTCCCCACGTCATTCATTATACTAGTACCGTCGCTACCAACCAATAGAACACGTTTCATGGCCACACTCCAGGAATAATTTTTGATACAATACACCGTGGTTCACTCTCGCTCTCCCACTAAGCCGAACCGAGGCTTTGATACAACTTGTTAGGGTGTTCTAAGGAGCACCGAGACTGACACTACATCTCCAACCAAAACCTTAATGAGGTGTCAAGATCTCTTAGTGATCCTGGTCATTAGTCCTTGTTTCTCTTGGTACTCTCCCAGACCCCATAGCAAGAAATTAATCAAATTTCAAAAAAACTAACACAAAAAAGATAGTGGAAATTTTACATACAAACCATAACAATAACCCTAAATATATATTTAGCACATTCATGAATTGGCAGGGTAATAAATACTAGGCATAAAACATAAGAGAGGAAGGAATAGGATAGTAGAAACCTGTGAATGAGGAGGATGTGAGGAAGGCTTGATGATGACCATGTAATGCTGCAAATCCCATAAATTAAGGGAGTAAGCAGCAGACATAAGCAACTGGGGTGGTCCCTTTTTAGCCCTTAAAGGCATTGCTGCTACATAAACTTCTTCTCTGCCTCTTGCCATTGCTATGTTTGGTAGCAGTGATGACATTTCCCTGTCACTCAAAATAACTCAAAGGAACCAACAAAACCAATTTCTTTCTACAGTTAAAATTTCTCAACTTTATCCAATCTGCTTATGAAAGAGAAATTACTGGTTGAAATTGCATGTTGTGCATATAAAATACATGGAACCTTAGGTACCGTTTACTTTCCGAACTGTGCAAGAACTAGCTAACTGAATGTCAAGAACCAATCCATAGACCAAATCAAGCAGAATTTTCTCCTAAGCTATGTAGGATTTACACTTCGGTTTAAATGTGTATCCGGTGTCCGACACATTGTCCTACACAGATACAACATAACACATGTAGTTACATTCAATTTCTTAAATTATTATCTGTATTAGCGTGTTAGTGTTAGTGTTAGTGTAAGTGTCGTGTCTGATGTTTATCTATGTATATCTATGTATCTATCTTTCATAGCTCCTAAGGTAGAAATGTTGAATATCATTCTCTCCTTCCTTTTGAAAAAAGGATACTTCAAAATCATTAATCTAAACTCTAAAGCTTAATCCTACTTCTACAATAGTTGTTTACACAGATTTTTGCATATTGAATTTTTCTCAAACACATGATTCAATGAAATCAAACACTAAACTGAAATCAAAAGATATGGTCACATTTAGCACTATGAAATGTTGAAATAATAAAATAGAGGCTAATAATAATTTAATTTAGCTTTAAAATTACCTTTTTGGGGGTTGAATTCAATGGTGGAGTTTTTGGGTCTTCAAATACTCTCTTATCTTCAAATGGGAGTTTATGCGTTTTGGAAGGTGGAAATTACTTTATTATATATCTAAATAAATTATATATTTATATCATTTTATATTGAAGTGTTTATTATAAACAAAAATAACTAAATTAAATATTTATTAATGAATTTGATATCAGAAAAAATTTAAGTACATTCTCGAGAATTTCTCTCGTAATGCTATAAACATGTTTGATGAGAATTAAAAAGTTATTAAAATAAAATGTACATTAATTAAATGATATTTTAGCAAAGATATTATCAAATAATGTAAAAACAAGTTTTATTTATCGTGGGCACATGTGAGTTAAGTGTTGTATATTGTGGTAGTAGATTTTTAAGTCCTACAAAATATAATGGTACACCTACCACATCAAATATACTATTTTATTCTCTCTAAGAACCACAATATCCATATTCATTTGCATTAGTCTTGATTTAGATAGAGGAATTCATTTTGATTGGGTATCAATTTTTTTCAAAATTAAAAATTAGGAGTGGAGACGGATTTGAGTGTGTTGATATCCACATGCATCCGAACTTGTTCCGCTACTAATATTTTTGTCATTTTTTAGTTTTATATACATGCATACATTTAATAAATTTAATATTTTTTTTTAATATTAAAATTATAATTTTTTTTATATGAAAAATAGGATTTTAATATTTTTAATTTTAAATTTATTATTTTTTATATATAAATAAATGCAAATTTAATTTTTTTCGACTAATCAAATGTAAGTGTGAGAGAGATAAAATATGTCCCGTCCTATTGTCATGTTTAACTTCGAAGAACGAAATATACCTACCATTAACCTCATACAAATGGAAAATTCACAGACATAAATCTCTAGTAACATGCAAATCATAATCCTATTTATAGCAAAATTACTACAAGAAAATGAAAACATGACTAATGGTTTTCAATTACGCTACCTTGCTTTTCCACCTCATTACCCAAGCTCAAAAGAATCCCAATGATCTCCTATTTTTCGTATATGCTCAAAGGATGGGAAAGAGAAAGAGGAATGAGAAATGGAAGAATAGAGAGTGTATTTAGTGTGGTAGGTGTACTATTAGATATGGTGGAGCTTCAAAATCCATTAATAAAAAGTATTTGTGCACTATGTAACACTTAATTCATTTGCGCACATTAGACAAAGTGATATTTATTTTGAACAAATAAAAAATTTGATTTTGATTAATAAATTAATAAATTATTACATTTTATTGTCCAATCTAAAGACAACGAGTGTGAGATTAGAACCCATTATATTTTAATATATATATATATATATATATATATATATATATATATATATATATATATATGTGTGTGTTGAGTGTTACGTTATACAATTTATATGAAAATTAAGAATTGTATTGTTTTAAAATCAAAATTGAAGTTTATTTTTTATATGCTTTTCGTATGGTTGTTAATTTAATCAATTATAATTTTTTTTTTCAAGTTTGTTATCACCGCAAAAAGATGTGTTTTAAATAAAGACAAAATTTAGGTACATTTCTTTAGGTACTTTTCACATAATTTTTCACTTTTTTTGGTTGATAAAAAATGACATTCTTTTATTTAAATTGGTAAAAATTACATTAATTAAGATCAATACAATTCAAATTTACTAAACAAAATGATAAATCTATAAACAAACTCGCAGCATGCAGGTTTATAGAAAATATCAGTATAATGTCTACAATTGTGACAAAACCGAAAAATACGATATAGTTGAAGTATCTAAAATACACATGTCTTTGGGGTTGTAATTTTTAAGACGTCAAAGTCATTGATTGAATCTGCACTTGATTCAAGTTAACCTATCAACGTGAATAAAATGAACACTGCAATAAAACGAAAAATCAAAATCGCATTGATACGTGAAATCAAACGCTGCACCAAGACAAGAAAAACTAAATATATGTGTAAAAACACTTATTTAATTAAAAGAAAAAGAAGAAAAAAAAGTTGAAGGAGTGATTTTAGGGAAAAAAAATAACCTTAAATCACCTATCTTCAATGGATGAAGAGCCAAATTGGGGTAAATAACCTAACGAAACCTCCAAAGTCATCTGATTCTTCATTTAACCAACTATAATTTTTTTAAATTTATAATTTTCTCAAAAAGATTTATAACTAGAAAATGTGTGTTTTATGTTAAGAATTATAAAAAAAAAATATCTAAAGAATACACCTAAATTTTTCCCTTTAAGTTAAGAATCACACAAAAAATACCTTAAAAAAATGTACGTAAGTTTTTTTCCTTGTTTTAAACTTGTTATTACCATCTAATCAATAATTTATTTCCTACTTTACCTTTTTATTCATGTATGGTTTAGCTTTGTCATTTGTTTTTGTCAAAATTTGTATGCTACCTCTTCGCACCAAGAAATGGATATTTTTGTCCGAAAAAAAGGTACTAATTGCTAAAATGTTCCTTCATACAAAAGAGTGAGTCTATTATAGCAAATCCCATATATATATTTGTTTGATCAGTTGAGTAATGTGGCCCATACATCCATAATCAAAACACACGCAATAGGACGAAGAAAATTGATAATTTACACGCAAAATGGATAATGAATTGTTTATTGATAATTTACACGCAAATGGATAATGAATTGTTTATTGACAATTTACACGCAAATAGATAATGAATTGTTTAAACGGATAATGAGGAGAGTGTGTTGTTGGACCTTCAACGGAATGATCCAATCTAGATGGATTTTGGCCCAATTCGAAACATGTTTCATGTGTAACCGTTTGTAAAAATGATTTTTCTTTTTTATTTAAAATTTTATTAAAAATTATTTAAGTAATTATAAAACAAGTATAATATAATATGACTTTCACACATACATGAGACAAGCCACACCATCTTATTTAATAGTCACATCACTAAAATTAAGAGTTAAATTGTGAGCAGATAGAAACTAAAATTATGAACTAAAATTGCATTTAAGCATTTATGTATAATATAGTTGACTTATTTATGCTTTTAATATTTCCATTGCTTCTCTCTATTGCACAAAAAAAGTATAAATTACTTCAAACCACGTAATTTGCCGTGGTTACATGGTTTAGTATAAACATTTCATCTAGTTTTTCTTACTATAATTATTTAATTATACAATAATAAACAATATAAAATATAGGATAATATTTGATAAAACCGGCAATGTACTCCATTTAAAATCAAAACATGATCGCATTAATCAAATTTATCCATAATTTTTTAAAGATACGTTAATACAACCCAATTTATAATTATTTATTTTTTGTTTTATTTTTCTAGATCTCATGTGAATGAAGTCTTAAATCGAGAAGGAAATAAAATATGATCAAAAATAGTTTCAATCAAAATTCGAAATTTGATTCTCAAAAACAATTTGTTATTAAATGAAGGTTGTTAACTACTTAAATCGGAATTATTTAATTTAATGAAATGGATAGGGACCTATAGAAGCAGAGGCCAAATGCCAAATCTTGAGAGAAACTTTGATGTTTGAGTGAGTTGCATTGTTGAATAGAAATAATCTTGCATCTCCATATATTGCTTGTGTTGGATAAACTCTACCTGAGATCACAGTTCTTCCTCCTTGAGCAAAGCTCTCAATAATTGAATGGTCAACCTAATCACATTTGGAAGTTTATTGTCCCAACAACCAATACTTTTTTTTTTTTTTTATAAAAAAGTAAAATTTAGTAACATTAGATTGATTGAAACAAATTAATCTTTGTTTCATCCTCAACCATATATATGAGTATGCACTTAGTAAGAAGAAAAAAGAAAAAAAAAATTGTAAGGTAACCTTATATATCTCTCAAATTAGGTCACAATCTACGGAATTTGATAATTAATTTAATGAATTTGATTTATGAATCAAATGATTTGAATTTGAACTGAAAATTAAATTTATTAAATAAAAAATCGCAAACTATATACAATTTGACTCGTTTTATTTAGGCTTAATTGCAGTTTTGGTTTTCCTATTTTAGCTGAATCACAAAAGTAGTCTCTCATTTTGTTTCTCCTTAGTTTTGGTCCCCAAACAAAATTTTAGTCCAAAATTTGATGAAATTAAAGGGACCAAAATTGAAGAGAAATAAAATAGAAAGACTATTTTCGCAGCTAAAATAAAGGGATCAAAACAACAATTAAACCTTTAATTTATCCATTAATTTTACAGTAAAAATTATCCATATGTCTTTGGCTGACAAATTAATCTTTTGAAACGACTAATTCATGATGTGATACAAGTTAAATGTTAATAAGTGCATTGCTTACACTAAGATTTTAAATGACTGCAGTGGTAGTTGTGTTTAAGGTAAGGTATTGTACCAATTTTGATATTGTAAAAATTTATGGTCAAATATTTTTGTATGATACTCAATTCATTTTTAAAAATATTGATTTACACATAAATCTTAAAAGGTGCTCTTGGATGAATATGTTGCATGATTTGCATTAGAGGTATAAAATAAAAAAATAATTGTCATTAACACTTACCAATACCCTCATTGATAATTTTTCATCCCTGAAGACTGGAACTTTGCTACCATAAACTGGCTTTTCAACTTCAGGAGCCTTTGATGATCTGAATCATACAATAACCCATTTTTCATGATCAGAAATCATTTACATAATTAATTTTAACCCCTTTTTTTCTTTTTCAAAAGAAGAAGAAAAAAATAACTCAAGAAAAAAATTCCCACTTCCTCTAATCTCAATTATAAAAAAAAAATGCATACATTTGTTGCATTCAAATATAAGTAATTGTCAACTAACTATTTATATTTAGTATCATTGTTTCAAAAATATATTTATATTAATTTCTTAATATTATGAAGAGATGACCATTATAATTAGAGATATGTTAGTAAATGTATTTAAATTTACATTAAAAAAAAGCACTTAACTGTCATCTTTAAAATATTATTTTTGGTTCCATCATCTTTAATAATTTTCAATAAATGTGAAAGTAAATATTTTTTATTTATCATAATTGAGATTGAGAAGGAGTACCTTGTTTCATCAACACAAAAGAAAGTGTTTGAACTACCAAGACTAGTATTAGAGAGTCTAAAATAAATTGGAGTTTGTTCAGAAAGTGTGTCATCTGCAATAGCTAGAATTCCAAATGGTCCAAAAGCATTTCTCTCTATAGCACCTTTTCCACAATCTATATTGTCATTACTAATAATCCCTTCAGATGCTAATGATTCAATCTCAAATTCCACAAATATGTCCAACTGTTAATAAATTAGGAAATGAAAGAGTTGTTTAGTTTAAATTTTGAGTGATAAGCCAATAAATATAATAATAAATTAAATATATTTTTAGTCTTTCCAAAATTTCTGATTTTAAAATTTAGTTCTTGCATAATTTTTTTTTTCAACTTTAGTTCTTATTATACTTTTATAGGAATAATATTTAGTCCTAAAAACAATTTTTTATTACTCTTTTAAATAAAATTTAGAACTATGCTAACTGCCTATTTTTTAATACTCTTTTCAAGATACAATTTTTAAGTTGTAAAAATATAAATGAGACAATTAAAATTTATCTGAGACCTACATAATTTAGTAAAATATATTTAAATTTCAACCAATTAAAAAACGTGTGACAAAAAAAGTGTGTAAGATAGTATATTATTAACAATTGTCTAACATTTATATATAAACTAAAATTAAAAATGTTGTTATTTTATAAGGATTAGAAACATGCTGAACACTATAATAAACTTATATTATTATAACTTAGATAATTTTGTAGACAAAACCTGTGTTGCTTGAGTAATGTTCAATGGCACAACAGAACCAGGTTTAAGCACTACTCCTTCATATTCATCACTGCTTAGTCTTAAGCTCTCTATTTCTTCTACTGGCCATAAAAGCAAATTAGTTCCAGTCTTTTGGTCAAGCAACACTGTTCTTGGAATTGTCTGAAAGGTAAAAAAAATGTATGCAAGATTTTATACATGAATTAATAATTATACTCTACCAAACATTTTGTCAATTAATTTCAGTCTTGGCAAATTGATGTAGTTTAGTATCAAATAAAAAAAAAAACAAAAAATTAGGTCTTTATATTTTTTAATTAAAAAATACATACATACCTGAAGAGATGCCCAACCTTTTTTCAAGTCATCACTTGCTGAATCAGTTTCATTAATCCAACCCCACAAAATCCTTCTTTTTTTTACTTGATCATAGAAAGTCTTTGAAGCATAATATCTTCCATAGTCCAAAAGTAACCCAATACCCACATCCTCATTTGAGTTATCAGGCACCCATGTATCATTTTCAATAAAATAAGTTCCAATTGCATAACTATCTACTTTTGTATCATCCAAACTAGCCTTTAACACATGCTTAACTTGTGGACCATTTATTGATGTGTCTAAACCATTAGTCCCGTTTATTAAAACCGGATAAAAATCCACACATTCCCACATACCTGTATCTGGGACCGCATGTAAGTATTGATCGTTAAGTTCAAAATTTCTAAAATTTGTGGTCTTATAAACTAATGAAATCCCCGTTTGTCCTTTCTTTGACCCAATTAGGACCCTCCATTTTTCGTCTGGCCCAATCCAAGCTGTGGTTGGGTCACGAAAATTCTTTGGACTAATGCCAGGTGGGGGTTCTATGATTGGGTTATTCGCATATTTGACCCAATCAAGTAGAAGAGGATCAGATAAATTGGCGGGATAAGCAAGATTTTGAACTTGCACATACTCGTTAGTGTCGCCTGTGTAAAGCATTATAATTTTTCCGTCTGGTAGAAGCGTAGCGGATCCGGTCCATACACCGTTGATATCGAACCACTCGTTAGGTTCCATGGCAATGGGAAGGTAGAGCCAATGAATCATGTCTTTTGATACAGCATGACCCCATGTAATGTTGCCCCATATAGATGAATATGGATTGTATTGGTAAAATAAATGGTACCATCCCATGTGAAATAATGGACCTATAAAAATATAATGCAGTACACTATAGTCATGGTTTGAGAACTAGAAAAACAGGGAAATAAAAATTATGCAGGGCCCAAAATATGATTCTGTGTCTATAGAGAAATAAAACTTTTAATTTTTTTTTTAACCGCAGTTTTAGTCCCTCTATTATTATCAATTTATGAAATTGATCATTTATTTTAAAAGTCGATAATTTTAATTCTTCTCTTATTTTTATTTCATTTCTCCTCTCAATCTGTCTTTATTTTCTCTTCTTTTCATTCTATTTTCTTCTTTTCTACAAGAACATTCCTAATATTTTTTATATTAGGCTCTTAAATTCTTTTTAAGTATGATATATTTGAGAACAATGGCCAATTTCTAGAGCTTTTCATTCTATTTTCTTCTTTTCTACAAGAACATTCCTAATATTTTTTATATTAGGCTCTTAAATTCTTTTTAAGTATGATATATTTGAGAACAATGGCCAATTTCTAGAGCTGTCATTTTTATGGACAGTAAATATGTGTCCCAACCTACATGTTAAGGGGCTCTAAAACTGTTGAAGGCTTTTTTTTTTTTTTTTTATCAACAAAACT
>JBBPBS010001130.1:2898856-2918991 GCA_037974835.1 Cicer judaicum
AACCTCCTAACATTCCATGATATGTTTTAGACTTTTAATTTTGTCAAAAGTTACTTTTACCTATGATTTTCTTAATGAGTTAAGTGAACTTCTTTCTTTCTTTCTTTTTTTTTTAAATCTCAAATTTTAGACTAAATTAATGAACTTAGATGTATATTTTACACATTTAAATTCATCAATTCAAACATGTATTTGAGAATATAGGTATACGATAGAAAAATTCTCGTAAATTAAAACTCATAATAAATTTTTTAGATATTTGAGTTTGAATAATTCATTGAAACGACACATTATTTTATTTTGATATTACTCTTTTTATTGGAAGGACTAACTAATGGCTTATTTTATTTTATATTGTATTCTATTTTTTATGAAATAAATATT
The DNA here is from genome assembly GCA_037974835.1 of Cicer judaicum. NCBI lineage: Eukaryota > Viridiplantae > Streptophyta > Magnoliopsida > Fabales > Fabaceae > Cicer > Cicer judaicum. Next base: position 2,899,241 of record JBBPBS010001130.1, read on the forward strand.
ATAAAATATAATTTTAAAAAATACATTTTAAAAATAAATTAAATATTTTAGAATGTAAATAAATGTTCTAACAAGTGTATCACAGTTCATAAGATTCTCTTCTGTAATGATTGGAGTTCAAGATATGAAATGAGCCATAGAGACAAAAGATGGGTAAGGGAGACAGGGAACAATGACCCTATATGAAACACAATAATAATGAGACTTATATAAATTAGGTATTATAGGTAAATTAATAACATTGAAAGTACATATGAAAAAATATTAACACATGAAATTCTTCCTTAACTTGAAGAAATTAAAATAAAAAAACAATTACATATGTAACCCCTCATTTGCTTGTTAGGGAAACAACCAATGATGCAGAAAGAATATGAATTAAATAATAATTTTTTTGATGGGGACAAAAATAAACCCCTAGACACATTTTTTATAATCTTTCTGACAAACATATATGAAACACATAATGATAATGAGACTTATATAAATTAGGTACTATAAGTAAATTAACAACATCTAAAATACATATGAAAAAATATTAACACATGAAATTCTTCCTTAACTTGAAGGAATTAAAATAAAAGAACAATTACATATGTAACTCATCATTTTCTTGTTAGGGGCAACATCCAATGATGCATAAAGAATATAAATTAAATAATAATTGTTTTGATGGGGACAAAATAACCCCCTAGGAAAATCTTTTATAATTTTTCTGACATACATATATGAAACACATAATGATAATGAGACTTATATAAATTAAGTACTATAAGTAAATTAACAACATCCTAAATACATATGAAAAAATATTAACACATGAAATTTTTTCTTAACTTGAAGGAATTAAAATAAAAGAACAACTACATGTGTAACCTCTCATTTGCTTGTTAGGGGCAACATCCAGTTATGTAGAAAGAATATGAATTAAATAATAATTTTTTTGATGGGGACAAAAATAACCCCCAAGACACATTTTTTATAATTTTTCTGACATACATATAATTATGAGCCAGAAATTTAATTTATAACTATCACAAAAACTTTGAGAAAAAAAATAACTGAATGATTATAATATTATTCCTTATTTTGAGAGGTCTTCATAACCAAATTATGCTCCTAGAAACCCTTGAAATAATCTCTACGAAACGCAAAATCAAAATATATCTTTAATATATAATATAGTAGAAGTATATTTTTATCTATACATTATACTAATGAGATTGATTTTCATACCACAAGTGACTTGAGAAATTCCATGACCTGTATATACAATGTTGTGGTACAATTTATGTCATAAAAAAACTTTATATTATTATATAATGCATGTTTGGATTCAGGTCGAGTTTAGTAAAATCACTCTAAAACTATGATTTTGTTGAAACTTAAAAGTGTATTATTTGTTAAAATCACGATAGTATAGCAAATTTTATTAAGCTATTTGGCACAAGATTTAAGATTTTTTAAAAATTTAAAAAATAACATAATTTATGATCATGTAACATTTCAATCACCCTTCTATCATTTATAGAATTTTTTTTTTTTTTATAAATTGTTCAATTTCAAGAGGAAGAAAAACTTGTGAAATGTCTGAAAATTATTTTCAGCTTATTTTATAAGCTCTTCAAGATAACTTATGAAAATAACTTATAAAATATTTTGACTTTATTTTATGACATGTTTAGCTTATAAACTAAAAATTGAAACAAAACAGTCAAAGGAAACATAAACTAAATAACAATCACAAGAATTACCTCTGAAGGATCACAAAGAAAGTAAATTGCATTACGTTTTTTATGAACATAAGACTCTAAGATTCCAAAATCTTTATTAACCTCACTCAAAACCTGTTACAATCCATTTTTTTATATCATTATTAATATAATGAAAATATATATAGCAAAGAAAATTGAAGAACATGAAATTTAAGTATAGCATCATAAAAACAAGTAACATGTTGAAGAGACAATTATCGCATTTGGAAACATATCTGGGCGGCATTAAATATATGACAAGTTTACCGGATATTGTAATAATCGTTGATCAGCAAGAAGACTATACGGCTATTCGAGAATGTATCACTTTGGGAATTCCAACGATTTGTTTAATCGATACAAATAGTGACCCGAATCTGGCAGATATTTCGATTCCAGCTAATGATGATGTTATAGCTTCAATACGATTAATTCTTAACAAATTAGTTTTTGCAATTTGTGAATTAACCTTAAATGCATTTTTCTCGGCCCGACATCATCGATATATGTAGCTAGTACATATTAGTCTTCGTTAAGTCCTAAATAAAAACATGTTTATGTCATTTAGTATCTATGAAATATAGATTCCAACACAAATACCTAACATAACATGGACAATGACATGTGTCGGATGTAGCGACACATCTGATTTTAGAGAAATTATGATCTTTTAATACAGTAACCAAAACATAAACTCATCAAGTGATTCAAGCAAATATGTAACAACTTTTCCCTTATCCTTTGATGTCTTTTGTACACTCAATGACCAAACTGCATGCCTGAATAAAAATAATGAGACAATTAGGATAACACATTTCAATATTGAAGAAAAATTGGAGATTCAATTAAATATTTTCATATATATGAGCATTATATATACCTCATCCATCATAGACAAGAATTCAACCACAGGTTGGGATAAATTAACTTCATTACCACGTAACTTTAAAAGATTATAATTCAAATTTGACGCCTTTTAGAAAGATACTTTGAAAAAGACTATGCGAAGTCTTTTAGAACACGAAAAAACACAACAAAAAATTTGATGTTTAATCATGTAGTTCGGCCTTATGTCTATATCTCTTACTTCAAAGCAACTGCAATACACAAGTGTATAACAACGACGGTTTAGATATTAATATATGAAAGAATTAAACAAAAAACACATGATATTTGATAATGGATATCAACAAAAGTACCAATGTCTTGTAATATTTCAAGTTTAAGGTTTACAAATTACAATTTTGTTTAAATACAACGGTTCACATCAAAAACATATGCTAGATATAAATCTCGAAAACTAGTACCTTATTATCAGTAAACCTAATTTCATTATGGTGTTTATCAGATTTTCTCCTAGAACTAATAATGTTCATTGCATGACTACTAGAATAATAGAGATATGTTACTCCAACAAATTTATGTACACGAGGTAATAGGGTGCAAAAATGTTGGAATCAAAACGAAGTATAATCATGGAAGTGGTTATTATCAAGGTCGTCTCTGAGATTTTGTTTTGTAAAATTCTCCAACTACATTTTCACGGCATTTTCTGCTAAATATTGCAGTCGAAAAATATTTTATCATGCTTTTAATAGCGGCACACATGTGCAAATATTGCATGATCAATATAAGAGAAATAAAAACAAGAGAAGAAAAATAGCGCCACAGTGCTAGAAACACACTCTTTTTTGATATATTTGAACACCTTTTTTCAATTCACATTTTAGGAAATAAACCAATGATTAAAGTCATGTTAGATACTTGTTTAAAAGTATGTTGCTAGCTAGTATTTCTTCTATACAAGTAGAATATTATATACACTTTAGGACATGATAGCATGATTAGGATTGTCAACGATTGATGAAATAGTCCCGTCATAATCGAGAAACCATACTATTTTCTTTTCATTTATAAAGTTATTAATTTGCTTAAAAAATTAGGATAATATATATAGCAAAGTAAAGAAAATTGAAGAACATGAAATTTTAGTATTCCATCATAAAAACAAGTAACATATTAACCTTAAATGCATATTTATCGGTCCAATCGTCGCCGATATATCTAGCTAGTACATCTTTGTCTTTGTTAAGTGCTAAATAAAAACATGTTTATGTCATCTAGAGTCTATGAAACATAGATTCCAACACAAACACAGAACATAATATGTAGTGAACATTGCGACAAGCCTGATTTTAGAGAAATTATGATCATTTAATATAGTAATCAAAATATAAACTCACCAAGTGATTCAAATAAATATATAACAATTTTTCTTTATCATTTGATGTTTTTTGTACACTCAATGAGCAAGCTAAGTACCTGCTTAAAAAATAATGAGACAAGTAGGATGACACATTTCAATATTGAAAAAAATTTGGGGATTCAATGAAACATTTTCATTATATGATGTATTATACATACCTAATCAATCATAGGCAGCAATTCAGTAGGTTGGAATAAATTAACTTCATTACCCTTTAATTTTAAAAGATTATAATTTAAATTTGACGCCTTTTCGAAAGATACTTCTAAAAAGACTATGCGAAGTCTTTTAGAAAACGAAAAAACACTCGATGTTTAATCATGTAGTTCAACCTATTATGCCTACATCTCTGACTTCAAAACAACTGCAATACACAAGTGCATAAAAACGACGATTTTGATATTAATATATGAAAAACTTAAACAAAGAACAATTACATATGTAACCCCTCATTTTCTTGTTAGAGGGCAACATCCAATGACGCAAAAAGAATATGAATTAAATAATAAATTTTTTGATCGAGACAAAAATAGCCCCTTAATTTACAACTATCGCAAAAGCTTTGAGAAAAATAAAGTAAATAATGACAATGTTATTACTATCTTAAGAGATCTTCAGAGCCAAACTCTACTCTTAGAAACCCTTGAAATTATCTCAACCAAATACAAAATCAGAATATGTCTTTAATATATAGTATAGTAGAAGTATATTTTCATTTATACATTATACTAATGAGATTGATTTCCATACCACAAGTGGCTTGAGAAATTCCATGACCTGCATATACAACGTTGAGGTACAATTAATGTCATAAAAAAACTTTATACTATTATATAATACATGTTTGGATCACGTCGGGTTTAGTAAAATCACTTTAAAACTATAATTTTGTTGAAACTTAAAAGTGTATTATTTTTTCAAATCACGATAGTATAGCAAATTCTATTACGATATTTTCCAGGAGAATTTAAAAAAGTTTAAAAAAAAATCTATATTTTAATATATATTTGAGATTTTTTAAAAATTTAAAAAGTAACATAATTTATGATCATGTAACATTTCAATCACACTTCTATCATTTTTATAAAATTTTTATAAATTATTTAATTTCAAAAGGAAGAAAAACTTGTGAAATATTTTGAAATTGTTTTCAGCTTATTTTAAAAGCTCTTCAAGATAATTATAAAAATAAATTATAACTTATAAAATGTTTTGACTTTATTTTATGACATGTCTAGTTTATAAACTAAAAATTGCAATAAAATAGTCAAATGAAACATATAAACTAAATAACTATCACGAAAATTACCTCTGAAGGATCACAAAGAGAGTAAACAACATTACTTTTTTTGGGAACATAAGACAATAGGATTTCAAAATCTTTATCAACCTCACTCAAAATCTGTTACAATTCATTTTTTATATCATTGTTAATATAATGAAAATATATATAGTAAAGTAAAGAAAATTGAAGAATATGAAATTTATTTAAGTATAGCATCATAACAACAAGTAATATATTAACCTTAAAAGCATCTTCATTGGTCCGATCATCATCAATATATATAGCTAGTACATCTTTGTCTTCATTTAGTCCTAAATAAAAACATCTTTATGTCATTTAGTGTCTATGAAACATAGATTCCAACACAAACACCTAACATAACATGGACAATGACATGTGTCGGAACGTAGCAACATGTGTGATATTAGAGAAATTATGATCCTTTAATACACTAATAAAAACATAAACTCACTAAGTGATTCAAGCAAATATATATGTAACAACTTTTCCATTATCCCTTAATGTCTTTTGTACACTCAATGACCAAGCTATGTACCTACATAAAATAATGCAATAGTTAGGATAACACATTTCAATATTGAAGAAAATTTGGAGATTCAATAAAATATTTTCATATATATGATGCATTATACATACCTCATCAATCATAGGCAACAATTCAACTGCATGTTGGAATAAATTAACTTCATTATCATGTAATTATAAAAGATTATAATTCAAATTTAATGTCTTTTAGTAAGATACTTTTAAAAAGATTGTGCAAAGTCTTTTAGAACACGAAAAAACACATACAAAAAACACTCGATGTTCAATCATGCAGCTCGGCCTATTATGTCTACATCTCTGACTTCAAAACAACTGCAAAACACAAGTGTGTAAAAACGACGATTTAGATATTAATATATGAAAAAATTAAACAAAGAACACATGATATTTGATAATGGAGATCGGCAAATAGTACATATGTCTTGTAATATTTCAAGTTTAAGGTTTACAATTACAACTTTTGTTTAAATACTATGGTTTACATAAAAAACATATACTAGATATAAATATGAAAAATAGTACCTTATTATTAGTAAACCTAATGTCATTATGGTACTTATCAGATTGTCTTCTAGAACCAATCATGTCAAATCTATGACTATTAGAATAATCAAGATCTGTTACTTCAACAACTACATGTACACGAGAAAAAGGGTGCAAAAAAAGTTGAAATCAAAACAAAGTACAATCATGGAAGTGGTTATTATTAGGGTCGTTTCTGAGATTTTATTTTATAAAATTATCCAACTACCTTTTCATGGCATTTTCCGCTTAATATAGCGGTTGGAAAATATTTTATCATGCTTTTAACAGCAACATGCATGTGCAAATATTGCATGACCAGTATAAGAGAAATAAAAACAAGAGAAGAAAAATAGCAGCACAGTGCTAGAAACACACTATTTTTTGATATATTTGGACATATTTTTTGTATTCACATTTTAGGAAATAAACCAATTATTAAATTTATCAATATTGTGTTAAAATTTATATTAAAGTTATCAATATTGTGTTAAAATTTATGTTGCTAGCTAACAATTTTTATATACAAATTGTATATAACATATACTTTAGGACATGATAGCATGACCAAGATTGTCAACAATTGGCAAAATAGTCCCATCATAATCGAGAAACTATACTTTTTTCTTTTCTTTTATAAAGTTATTAATTTGCTTAAAAGAATATAAGGAAAATATATATAGCAAAATAAAGAAAATTGAAGAACATAAAATTTTAATATTGCATCATAATAACAAGTAACATATTAACCTCAAATGCATATTCATCGGTTCGGTCGTCGCCTATATATCTAACTAGTACATTTTTGTCTTCGATAAGTCCTAAATAAAAACATCTTTATGTCATTTAGTGTCTATGAAACACATATTTCAACACAAACACCTAACATAACATGTATTTGACATAGTGACACGCTAGATTTTAGAGAAATTATTATCCTTTAATATAGTAATCAAAATATAAACTCACCAAGTGATTCAAGCAAATATATAACAACTATTCCTTATTCTTTGATGTTTTTTGTACACTCAATGAGCAAACTAAGTACCTACATAAAAATAATGAGACAGTTAGGATATCACATTTTAATATTGAAGAAAATTTAGAGGTTAAATGAAATACTTTCATATCTATGATGCATTATGCATACCTCATCAATCATAGACAAAAATTCAGCAGATTGTAATAAATTAACTTCGTTACCATGTAATTTTATAAGATTATAATTTAAATTTGACGTATTTTCGAAAGATACGTCTAAAAAGACTATGCGAAGTCTTTTAGAACAGGAAAAAACACAAACAAAAAACACTCAATGTTTAATCATGTAGTTCAACCTATTATGCCTACATCTACGACTTCAAAACAACTGCAATACACAAGTGTGTAAAAATGACGGTTTAGATATTGATATATGAAAAACTTAAACAAAGATCACATGATATTTGATAATGGAGTTCGGCAAATAGTACCTGTGTCTTGTAATATTTCAAGTTTAAGGTTTACAAATTACAACCTTTTTTTAAATACTACAGTTCACATAAAAAAACTTATGCTAGATATAAATCTTGAAAACTAGTACCTTATTATTAGTAGGCCTAATACCAATAAGGTGCTTATAGATTGTCTTCCAAAACCAATAATATCTATTCCACAACTACCGGCATAATAGAGATTTATTACTCCAAAAAATTAATGTACCTGAGAATATAGGGTGGAAAAAAAGTTAGAATCAAAACGTAGTACAATCATGATAGTGGTTATTATCAGGATCGTCGCTAAGATTTTGTTTTGTAAAATTCTTCAACTACCTTTTCATGACTTCTTTCGCTAATTATTGCGGTCGAAAAATATTCTACCATACTTTTAACAATGGCACGTATCCGTAAATATTGCATGATCAATATAAGAGCAATCAAAAGAAGAAAAATAGCAGCGTAATGCTAGAAACACACTCTTTTTTGGTATGTTTGAACACTTTTTTTGTATTCAAATTTTAAGAAATAAATCAATTATAAAAGTCATGTTAGATATTGTGTTAAAGAGTATATTGCTAGCTAGCATTTCATCTATACAAGTAGAATATTACATAAACTTTAGGACATGATAGCATATCAGAATTGTCAACGATCGGCGAAAGAGTCCCACCATAGCATCATAACAACAAGTAACATATTAATCATAAATGCATCTTCACTAGTCCGATTGTCGATGATATATACAACTAGTACATCTTTGTCTTCGTTAAATCCTACATAAAAACATGTTTATATCATTTAGTGTCTATGAAACATAGATTACAACACAAACACCTAACATAACATGGATAATAACATGCGTCGGACGTAGCGAGACACCTGATTTTAAAGAAATTATGATCCTTTAATACAATAATCAAAACATAAAGGGTCAGGATTGTCAACGATCGGCGAAAGAGTCTTGTCATAGTCAAGAAACAATATTATTTAGAAATTTGCTCAAAAGATGCAAGTGCTAATGGAAATTCTAACTGGAAAATCATAAATATAAAAATGAAGCAAAAACAACTAACCAATATAACTAACTAGTATGTCGAATAGAAACTACGAAAACGAACAATGAACCACAAAAAATTACATTAAGGGTATTATAGTATGTTAAATAAGCAACATCAGCATCAAAGGGTGCAACACCATGACCAATATCCATTGATATTTTTTGTGAATAGGAGAAGAGGATCTCATTGCATTGACACAACTGTTAGAATGAACATCATCAAGAATTCTTATCTTTTTCCTCGGAATTGCTAGTGTAGGACCGTATAGAAAAGTTGTAGCACCTGTAGGAGAACATGATAAATTTGAAGGCGTGTCGAGTCTTGATATCGTCCATGTTACTGTTGTAGCATCGGCAAGCCGAATAGTATGATTTGTCTTTAGATCCATTGGATCCAAGTCTATAGACACTTTTACCATACAACAACTATTAGAATACCAAACTTGATTCAAAAGTAAACATGTACGAAAAATAAAAATACAAAACACGATATTCGATCACGAAATTCTACTAATTGTGTTTACAACATTAACTATGAGCTATATCAAAAAGCTATCAAATTATAAAAAATAACAAACTTTTTCAAAATTTTGTTTGGTATTGTTAATTAATTAATGAAAATTGAAGACTAGTAAACTCAATGTAAATAGATATGAACTTCACAATATGACTTTTTTATCAATTTATTGATTATTATTATTTTACTAGTCGGTTAAGAATATATTACATCACATGATCATGACAACAAGCAATTATAAAAAAAAAACTGAATCAAACATTCATTCAAGGAATATTTGCTTCCTCTAAAATTAACCACTGATACACGTATATATAATATTAATTATTGATTTTTCATTTTTATTAAAATTATTTTATCAAAAATTTTTAAATGTTAGTAAGATTGATTTTTAAGGTTAACAAATTTATATGCTTTTGATATTAGTCAATCACTTTACATTGTAAAATAAAATTTTCACTCAAAAGATAAGTTAAATCTTTTATAAAATGCTCATAAAAAAAAAAGAAGTAACATACATATTTTTTCAAATACCATAGTAAATTTAGATTTGGTCTAAATCAACTACTCAACTCTTAAGAATTTTGTTGTTGCTATGCAATAATTGTTATGCAAACATAGTTTTTAAATTTGAATTGATAGTAACATATTTACAAATTATTGACAATAAACATATTATATATATATATATATATATTAATAAACATATTTTATGAATCAAGTTCATATGAACCAAAAAAAGTATCATTGATTTATTATCAAGATTGGTTAGTTGTTAAGAATCAAAATATTGATGTTGTTGATGATGATGAAATAGATTGATTTGTACAATCTTGTGGGCTATGCAAGAAGTAAGATAAGCTAAGTCCATGCCATACCATAGATAGAGTTTGCACTTGGAATCTACTACCTGCACCCCTGAACCGCACCCTCCAGCTATTTTTGTTTTCTTTCTTAAAATACCTCTTCTTCTTAGACAATACATCTTTTTTCATTCACTGTTTAGTTGTTTTAGGAAACTTGTTTGTAGAATATATCCAATATTAAATCATGCATTTTGAAAACGAATTTATAAAAAAATGTATTTAATATTGGCAAAAAAAAATGTAATTAATAGATTTTAGAAAATTGTAGCAAATAAATGTATCTAATATTAGAAAATAATATATTTAAAAAATGTAGCAAAAAAATGAATTAATAATGTTTGCTAGTACATTATACTCTTTCAATTTATAATCCATTGAGATGACAAATTATTTTAGTCCATTATACTCTTTCAATTTATAATATTTTTAAAAAATATATTTTTAAAATAAATTAAATATTTATTAAATTTCTGCAAATAAAAACTATAATATATGATTCACGTTCAAATATAAAAAAACTGACATGATTTAGAGAATTTTTTTAACACTTTCTTTTTCTTTTTATGTTAAATGTATGTCCTCTAATTTTTATTTTTCTGTTATTTTTAATAATATAAAAAGAATCATAAACAAATATTATTTCATCCACCAACATACAAACAAAAAATTATTTTAGAAGGTAAATAAATATCCTAACAAGTGTATTATAGTTCCACTTCGCCAAAAATGACATTTAATAGCGCTCCTTTTATAGCGCTTGTTAAATACAAGCGCTGTTGTAAATATATTTTAAAAATAATGGAGCCTTTTACAGCGCTTTTTTGACAAACGCTATGAAAAAAGCGCAGTTGTAGGGTTATATAGCGTTTGCGCATAATGTTATAAGGCTTTTACAACGCTTGTCGCGCAAGCGCTGTAAAATGAAGCGCTTTCGCATAATATTTTACAGCGCTTTTTTAACAAGCCCTGTAAAATACATACGCTTTCAAATAATTGAACTACCTATTACAGCGTTTTTTTAACAAACACGGTAAAATACATGCGTTTTCAAATAATTGAACTACATATTACAACACTTTTTTCACAAGCGTTGTAAAATATGTGCGCTTTCATTCAATTTAACGACCTATTACAGCGCTTTTTTCACAAGCGCTGTAAAAAACATGCGCTTTCAAATAAATATCATTTACTTTTAATTAAATAAAAACAAATTTATGAACCCTCATCACCTCTACTCAGGGAACCCTCATATCCTCTATGTATTGTGCGGCTATCTACGTTGTCCCAAGTATTTTTTAATTTGTTTTTGTCAAAAAATATTTAGTTTTTTAATAATTGAAAACTAAAAACTGTTATATATATTAAATCTCTCTTTTTTTTTTTGAAATTTGTTGATCTGTTCTGTTTTGAAATCTTTTCTGTTTTGAAATTGTTATTAGATATATTGATATTGGTTTCTTTTTGAAACTTGTTGATATGTTTTGAAAGCTTATTATTTTTGTAACTGCATTTATATAGGTTGTATAATATGGATAGGAAATGGATGTCTGCCAATCGATTGTCAAAAGAGTATGAAATTGGAGTGAAGGAGTTTGTTGAGTTTGCAGTGAAGAATACAAAAGATCCAAATAGAGTCGTTTGTCCTTGTTTAAAATGTTGTTTTGGAAAACGCATTAGAGAAGATGAATTAGAAGGACATTTAGTATGTAATGGAATTGATCAAAGCTACACATGTTGAATAAGACATGGTGAGAAAGAAAAAAAAGGAAACATTAATTTTGAGAATAGTTCGACATATGCTTCAACTGACTTCGATACATATACATATGAGCCGGACCGAGTTGATGAGATCGCAAAAGTAGTTGAAGAAGATCTTCGAGATTGTCCTAAAATGTTTGAAAGTTTGTTGAGTGATGCAGAGAAAGAATTATAATGGTTGTACTAAATTCACAAGACTGTCGGTGATATTAAAGTTGTACAACTTAAAAGCGAGTAATGGATGGTCTGATAAAAGCTTCACAAAATTATTAACACTCATAAAAGATATGTTGCCAGATGATAATGAACTTCCAAATTGAACCTACGAAGCGAAACGAATTTTGTGTTCTATTGGCATGAGTTACGAAAGGATTCATGCGTGTCCTAACGATTACATTTTATTTCGAAATGAATATGAACTACTTAAGGCGCATCTGAAATGCAATGTCTCTCAATATAAGAAGAAAAAATCTACTCCAGTAAAAGTCGTGTGGTATTTTCCTATAATACCAAGATTTAGGCGCATGTATCGCAGTGAAGAAGATTCAAAACACTTGACATGGCATGCAGATGAAAGAATTAGAGATGGAATGTTGCAAGACTTTGAATGAGACGTAGAGACAAAAGATGGGTAAGGGACAAAGGGAGCAGGGACACTATATGAAACTCATAATGATATTCATACTTATATAAAATAGGTATCGTAAATAAATTAATAACATCCAAAGTATATAAAGAAAAATATTAATACATGAAATTCTTCCTTAACTTGAAAGAATTAAAATAAAAGAACAATTACATATGTAACCCTTAATTTGCTTGTTAGGGGCAATATCCAATGAAGCAGAAAGAATATGAATAAAATAATAATTTTTTTTTATGGAGACAAAAATAACCGCCTAGGCACATTTTTTATAATACTTCTGACATATATATAATTATGAGCCATGAATTTAATTTACGGCTGTCAAAAAAGCTTCGAGCACAAAAAAAAAAAAAAACTGAATAATGACAATGTCATTCCTATCTTTAGAGGTCTTCAGAGCCAAATTATGCTCCTAGAAACCCTTGAAATGTTCTCAACCAAACACAAATCAGTGTCTGTCTTTAATATATAGTATAGTAGAAATATATTCTCCTCTATACATTATACTAATGAGATTGATTTCCATACCACAAGTGACTTGAGAAATTCCATGACCTGCAAATACAACATTGTGGTACAACTTATATCATAAAAAAACTTTATACTATTATATATTACATGTTTGGATTCACGACAGAATTTAGTAAAATCACTTTGAAATTATGATTTTGTTGAAATTTAAAAGTGTAGCATTTGTTAAAATCACGATAGTATAGCGAACTCTATTAAGATGTTTGGCATGAGGACTAAAAAAGTTTTGGAAAACTATTTCTTCATTTTAATATATATTTGACATTTTTTTAAAATTAAAAAAGTAATATGATTTATGATCATGTAACATTTCAGTCACACTTCCCTTATTTTAAGAAACAAAAAAACTTGTGATATTTTGGAAATTGGTTTCGGCTTATTTGATCAGCTCTTCAAAATAACTTATGAAAACAACTTATAAAATATTTTGACTTTATTTTATGATGTCTAGGTTATAAACTACAAATTGCAATAAAACAATAAAAGGAAATATATAAACTAAATAACAATCACAATAATTACCTCTGAAGGATCACGAAGAGAGTAAACTGCATTGCTTTCTTTAGGAGCATTAGACACTAAGATTCCAAAACCTTTGTTAACCTCACTCAAAACCTGTTATAGTCCATTTTTTATATTAGTGTTGATATAAGGAGAATATATATATAGCAAAGTAAATAAAATTGAAAAATAAGAAATTTCAGTATAGCATCATAACAACAAGTAACATATTAACCTTAAATGCATCTTCATCGGTCCGATCGTCCCCGATATATATAGCTAGCACGTCATTGTCTTCATTAAGTCCTAAATAAAAACATGTTTATATCATTTAGTGCCTATAAAACACATATTCTAACACAAACACCTAACATAACATGGACAATGACGTGTGTCAGACGTAGCGTCACGTCTAATTCTAGATAAATTATGATTCTTTAATACATTAATCAAAAAATAAACTCACCAAGTGATTCAAGCAAATATGTAACAGCTTTTCCCTTATCCCAATCAATCACTGGTCGAACCTCTAAAACCTGAACATGATTAGTAAACACACAATAGTATTACTAAGTAAATACTACAAGTTTCGTAACAACTTATGTTTGTTGTAAAATGAGTAAAAAAAGTTTTTGTATATAATGAATTAGTACCTTGCGACCGTGAGTTAATCGCAAATGTGGATAGTCTTTCATAATATCATAAACGCGTTGTGCCACCATATCCCAATTCTATACATTTCATGCAACAAAATCAGAGAAAATAAAACAAACAGTGCTATAACATAAAAAAATTTGAACAAATTGCAATAATTTCACATTCAATACAAAATATCGTCAAATAGCAGAGCTATAGTACTTTAAACATAGGGGAATTCGAACAATTTGTAATCTACAATTGATAACACTACTACAAACTAGTAACTAGAAATTTAAGCAATACCTCCTCGTCTACGTTACGATAGTGTATTGAGACGCAAAATTTATTGTTCTCAACTTTTGCTCCTTTTATGTCTTTTGTACACTCAATGAGCAAGCTAAGCACCTGCATAAAAATAATAAGACGGTTAGGATAACACATTTCAATATTGAAGAAAATTTAGAAATTCAATGAAGTACTTTGATATATATGATACATTATACATACCTCATCAATCATAGGCAAGAATTTAGCTGCAGGTTGGAATAAATTAACTTCATTACCCTGTAATTTTAAAAGTTTATTATTCAAATTTGAGACATTTTAGAAAGATACTTCTAAAATGACTATGCAAAGTCTTTTAGAACACAAAAAAACACAAACAAAGAACACTCAATGTTTAATTAGGCAGTTCGGCCTATTATGCCTACATCTCCGACTGCAAAACAACTGTAATACACAAGTGTGTAAAAACGACGGTTTAGATCAAATATATATGAAAAACTTAAACAAAGAACACGTGAGATTTGATAATGGAGATCGGCAAGTAGTACCTATGTCTTGTAATATTTCAAGTTTATGGTTTACAAATTACAACTTTTTTAAATACTACGGTTCAGATAAAAAAACATATGCAAGATAGAAATCTCGAAAACTAGTACCTTATTATCAATAGACCTAATGCAATTAGGGTGCTTATCAGATTGTCTTGGAGGACTGATAATGTCCATTCCATGACTACCAGCATAATAGAGATCTGTTACTCCAACAAATTCATGTACCTATGGAAATAGGATGCAACAAAAGTTGGAATCAAAATCTAGTACATTCATGGAAGTGATTATTATCAGGATCGTCTCTGAAATTTTGTTTTGTAAAATTCTCCAACTACCTTTTCACGGCTTCTTCCGCTAATTATTGCAGTCGGAAAATATTCTGCCATGTTTTTAATAGCGGCACGCATCTGCATATATTGCAGGATTAGTATAAGAAAAATCAAAATAAGAGAAGAAAAATTGCAGTGTAGTGCTAGAAACACTATTTTTTGACATATTTGAACACCTTTTTTTGTATTAACATTTTAGGAAATAAATCAATGATAAAACTTATGTCAGATATTGTGTTAAAAAGTGTGTTTCTAACTAGCATTTCATCAATGCAAGTAGAATATTACATACACTTTCGGACATGAAAGCATGGTCAGGATTGTCAACGATCGGCGAAAGAGTCCCGTCATAATCGAGAAACAATACTATTTTCTTCCCTTTTGCAAAGTTAGTAATTTGCTCAAATGATGCAAGTGCTGATGGAAATTCTAACTGCAAAATCATAAAATAAAATAAAAACAATAAATGAAGCATAAACAACTGATCAATATAACTAACTAATTAGTATGTCTAATAGAAACTGCGAAAACGAACAATAAAGCACAAAAAATTACATAAAGGGTATTATAGTATGTGTTTTATATACCTGCCAAGTTAAATAAGCAGCATCAACATCAAAGGATGCAGCACCATGACCAATATCTATTGATATTTTCTTGTGAGTAGGAGAAGATGATCTCATTGCATCGAGGCAACCGTTGGAACGAACATCATCAAGAATTCCTGTCTTTTTCCTCGGAATCGCTAGCGAAGAACCGTGAAGAAAAGTTGTAGCACTTGTAGGAGAACATGATAAACTTGAAGACGTGCCAAACCTTGATCTCGTCCTTGTTATGGTTGCAGCATCGACAAGCCGAGGAGTATGATTTGTCTTTAGGTCCATTGGATCCAGGTCTATGAACAGTTTTACCATACAACAATTATCAGAAAATCAAACTTGGTTTAAAAGTAAACAGATATGAAATATACAAATATAAAACACAAGAGATTCGATCACAAAATTCTACTAATTGTGTTTACAACATTAACTATGAGCTATATAAAAAAAGCTATCAAGTTATGAAAAATAACAAACTTTTTCAAAATTTTGTTTGGTATTGCTAATTAATTAATGAAAATTGAAGACTAGTAAACTCAAGGTGAATTGTTGTCAACTTTACAATATGACTTTTTTGATCAATTTATAGATTATTATTATTATTTTTATTATTATTTATTATTTTACTAATCATTGGACGGTTAAGAATAGTTTACATCACATGATCATGACAACAAGTAATTATAAAAAAAAAATTAAAAAAAAAACTGACAAACTGAATCAAGCATTCATTCAAGGAATATTTGCTTCGTCTAAAATTAGAGTTGACACACGTATATAAATAATATTAATTGTTGATATTTTTTTTTAGTTTTTCACCAGAAAATTTTAAATGTTAGTAACATTGGTTTTTAAGGTTAACGAAACTATTTGCGTTTGATATTTGTAAAATAAATTTTTCATTAAAAAAAATTAAATTCTTTTATAAAATGCTCATAAAAAAAGGGGAAGAATATACACGTTTTCTCAAATAAATAAATAATTAAAAAAAATTGACCAAGAATATGACAATGTTTAAAGTAAAAAAAGATCAACAATATTTCATTTAAATTAAATGCAAAGGAAAGTGGCACGAAAGGTTCGAATTAAATACCAAAGTACATTACTACCAAACAATCGAAAGTCAATATATATACGCAATCTCCATTAAAAAAAACGACAACAACACTACACATCGGAATTTCAGAATCTCTAAAAGACAAAAACATAAGATTAAGGAGAAGAAGAAGAATAAATGTACCTAATTTACGAAACTTCAAGTCCACCTGTGTCAAATTATGAGTTCACAATACAAGTTCAAAAGTTTCCTAATAGTTTCAACAAGAATGAGTTAATATTAAAAAAAAAAAACAAAATAATAAATAATAACGGTTTTGTGCAAAACCTTGAGAAAAAAAAAATAGTTGAATTCTCTATAAGTACAGCAACTGTGAGAATCATTAAATTTAAATAAGAAAAACTCTTACAAAAATCTAATAGTGTAATAGTTGTGAAAACTATTAAATTTTAAAGATGAATTTTCTCTCACAAAATCTAACAATTCTCACATCGACCAACCATGCATTTGTTATAGAGAATTTATACAATGTTTTTCTTTTGTAGTATAAGGAAGAAAGATATATAGAACATGAACATACCAAAGAAGAAGTAAGAGGTTTGAGAAAGGGGAAAGAATATTAATAATAATAATGAGAATAAGAAAGGAGAAGAAGAGAGAAATTGAGGTGGGGGAAGAGAGTATTTATAAGAGTTGTTTGGTATTAATTTATTCATTTCATTCACCTAACTAACTAACGTGCATTACATGGCAACAACCGCGCAAACACCTACCGAATAAAATAATAATAATAACAATATGAAAGCCTTATTATACTAGAAAGACTTTTTTTAACCTAATTTAATAATAATTTAATTTAATTTCAGTTAAATTTCAGGTTTAGTCTATTCTAATTTATTTTGTAGTTTCATTTTATTCTCATGAGTATTTTTTATTTTATTTTGGTTCTTTAATTTTTATTTAATGAAGTTAGTTGTTTTTGAAAAAAGATATTAAATTATCAATGTTAATATTTTTTAATAAGATATTGAGAATTGAAGATCGAATATAATATTTGTTTTTATCGTACAACTTTTTAACTTTCTGACTTTAACCATTAAATTAATTTTATATCTTATTTTCATCAAATTTTAATTAGCTTTATTTATGTAGCGTTGGTTGCGGGTGATTACGATTTTTAAAAATTTCATTTTTCTTTTCAAAAATAAGGTTTTGCATTTTTCTACTCTTCATCTTATCATTTCTTCCTATATTTGTTATTAATGAAAAATAATGGAAAAAAAATCATAAATATTATAGATTTAATTGGAGTTTTTATTCTTTATTTTTTTATTAATTCATAAAATTAATCTTCATATTTTAAAATTTTAGAATTTTAATCTTTTTAAAATTTTATAATTAAAAAATAATAATCCAATACATTTTAAATAATGTGTTATACAATTTTATAATATATATTCTTTTAGATGTATTCTAATTGATGTTAAATAATATAAAATATTTTATCAACAATTTAACATATAAAAAAAAACAATATTAATTATAAATTTTTAATTAAAAAATTCAATAAAAAAATTAAAATTATTAGATTTTAAAATGAGAAAACAAAAACTCAATTAAGTCTATAATATATTACTCTAATTGAAAATGAACTTGAATTAATAATTTTTTTAATAAAATAAATTTGAAGTACAGATATAATATTCTATTAATATAAAATAAAAAAGACTTTAAATTTATTAAATTTTTAGAATATATATATATATATATAATTGAGATTGCATGATAACACAATATATAGAGTATGACATTATTCGGACACTATACCAAACCATCAAAGTTTACTTACATAATGATTCGTGTTGAAGTTTCGTGAATAATCTCATCAATAATATGGTTCATAAAAATAACACTGATTCCGTAAAATAAAAAATAAAAAATAACACCGATGAGTTTATTTCAAAAGCTTTTTTTGTTCCCCAATAAATATAATTTTAAAGTAAGTACACGCTTCCACCTCAGTCT
This sequence comes from Cicer judaicum, assembly GCA_037974835.1. Taxonomy (NCBI): domain Eukaryota; kingdom Viridiplantae; phylum Streptophyta; class Magnoliopsida; order Fabales; family Fabaceae; genus Cicer; species Cicer judaicum. Next base: position 2,918,474 of record JBBPBS010001130.1, read on the forward strand.
TGCGTGTATTCGATTCACCAAACCTTTTTGGAAAACTTTTTTACTTAAGCTATTATTGTGTGTCAAATCTGTCCAAAATGAAACTGCTTTCTTTTCTAGTTTCTAGAAGAAAATAAATGTTGATGTTAACCTAATAATAAAGTGAATTGAGCCTTCTTAAGTTGCGTTTAATACTAGGAATAAGAAAAACATGATTGAACAAGATATTTTATTCTATTTTAATCAAGTGTGGTTCATGACGTAGCAATTAGCATAATATAATCAAAGTTAATTTTGTCGATTTATATATCTAATCATATTTTGCATAACAAACATATATTTCGTATTATACTTTAAAAAAATTAATTACTTAAAATATATTTATTAGACATACTATTAATAGAATATATATTTAGATTTTAAATAATTTAATTCATGAAATATCATATTCTAACTGATTGAATAGGAAAAAATATATGTCTGTATGATTATACAATATATATATATATATATATATATATCATAAGTTATATTTGAAA